>JZKD02S1999897.1:2218159-2273025 GCA_000966675.3 Picea glauca
TGTTGTATATGCATGTGCATTGTCCTTCATGTCCAAATACCTTTATCAATCTTGCGGTCCAAAACCCATGACTAGGGTTGACATCAATGACAACAACCAATCTTCCAACAAAATATGATCCTTCCAATGCATCTCATTGATGTATATAAGAACCACTAGATCAAGTCTAATGTGGGAGGCCTAAAACCTTGAATCTACAAATGATTGAATATAATTTATAAAGAAGTTGTTTGTAACCTTTGTCTTGGAAACCTCTAAACGTGCCACCTCTTTTGATTTCTCCACTATATACAAACTATAAAAAGGAGAATTTTGAGCAGTTGAAGGAGAGGATTTGTTTCTAACCACATCCTTGAAAGAGACATGTTGTGAGGATGAAGGGGCTCCATCACCCATTTCTCCTCCACGTTGGCACATAACCAATGTGAGTGATGAGTCTTTAAAAATGTTATACACATACAACAAAGAGTTCTCATCAAGGTGTTTTCCTTCAAAAGGAAGTTGTTGTTGGTCCACCAAGATCCCTTGTACGAGTTGTAGTTTGTACTTTATATCTATCACATAATTTTCAGACTTCACCCACAAGAGTAAGGTTTTCCCTATGAGAGAACTAGCCATGATTTGAAAACTAACTAAATCATTAAAACCATCTTGAATTAAGGCTTCCATAGCAGAGTTCTTGATATCATGCATTCATCAAACACTTGGTGAGTAAGCATCTCATCAAAGACTTTTCTCGCAAACATTTTTCCAAACACTCCTTTGTCATACATTTCATCAAACCCTTCGTTATCATACATTTCATCAAACACTTGGTTGGGATCCTTGTGATGTAAGAGAATATGGTACGCATGCATGTCTTTACAAAGATCAAGAATGGAATCTCTACTAGAAAGTGAGAGGGTGTTCCTGCACAATGTCGAGAGCCACAACTAGCTCAATCATCATCTAAATACAAAGAAAAAAAGAAAAAAAAAATAACCCAAGTTATATTCCACACCTCCAATCATAGTCATTTTTCCATTATCTAAGCTTGCAGTTTACCATTGTTAATCAATAAAATATTCAAACACCACTTTTCCTAGAAAATCCATTGCAAATCAAAAGTATCCACCATGTCTCCATGCCACATCACAAACAAGAACGATCCTTCCTTGCTACGAGAATCCATGTCATAAACCCATTCCCACATACTCTATTCATCAAGTCAAAAAGTAATTAGGTTTGTCATTCCCAAAAAAAGGGAGCTAAACTACCATGTTCTCCAAATGAATTCTAGCAACAATATTCTCCAAAACTACAAAACAATGACCAATACATATACATAAATATATGTGTTATATCTTACATACACCAAGGTAAAGGTAACAATATTATAATGCTGAGGGTGGATACCACCACAACGTTGTTATTTTTCCCTCTATAATGTTTACTTTGTTAGCTTCCAACCATCATTAACGAGCTAATATGCAGTGGATTAATACAAAAATCAATTATAACATTTGACACGAGGATTCACGTGGTTCACCCAAGATTTGGGCTACGTCCACCAAGCGAAGGCATCAGTTGTCTCATTATTCAGATCATGGAGACTGCAACAGTTTCACTCATACATCTCTCACTCACTCCCATGTCTGCCTCTACGGGCTTACATAAATTTCTATACATTTACACACGAAATTGAATATTAAATGAAATCTCATCCATATTCTAACTTGGTCTTATTGGTTATAGCCAACGCTAGATTATAGGATCTGAAATCCTAATCCTAGAGTAATTTGTTGTCACCGGTTTCCAACAATCTCCACCTTGACAACAATTAACCTGATACCTTGCTCCTTCCTTTTGTTCATCGTCTTTTCTACAAGCCAAAAGAAGGCAAGAACCATCGTAGCTTCTCTAAAAGTATTGGTTTTGTGAACATGTCTGCACAGTTCTCTTTTGTATGCACTTTCTCAAGAGAGACTCCATGTTCATCGATGACCTGTCTTACAAAATGGTACTTGATAGGTATATGTTTTGTTTTACTTTGGTAGGCTGGATTCTTAGCCAAGTGAATAGCACTTTGACTATCACAAAGTAACTTTACTATGTCATGCATCCTTCCAAACTCACCAAACAAACCTTTCAACCAAACTGCCTCTTTGCAAGCATGTGAAGCAGCTACGTATTATGCTTCTGTAGTGGATAAAACAACAATGTTTTCTAGCTTTGACATCCAACTAATAGCTCCACCTGCAAGAGTAAAGACATACCCTGAAGTCGACCTTCTCTTGTCCAAATCACCTACAAAATCAGAGTCAACATATCCACAGACTAATTCACAACCACTATTATAAGTGATACAATAATCACTTGTGCCTCTCAAATACGGAAGCACCCATTTCACTGCTTCCCAATGCTCTTTACCTGGATTTTCCATATACCTACTGACAACCTCAACTGCTTGTGAAATGTCTAGACTTGTACCAACCATCGCATACATTAGACTTCCTACTGCATTAGCATATGGTATTCGAGACATATATTCCTTTTCTTCTTTTGTACTAGGACATAAACTTGAAGAAAGCTTAAAATGGGAAGCCAAAGGAACTGAAATTGGTTTCACATCGTTCATACCAAACCTAAAAAGTGTCTTCTCAAAATACTTATGTTGTGACAACCAAAGCTTATCATTCCTCCTATCTCTGAATATATCCATGCCCAAAATCTGCCTTGTTGCTCCTAGATCTTTCATATCGAACATCCTAGCCATCTGAGCCTTTAACTTGTTGATCTTAGTTATTTTTTTCTTGCTAAAAGCATATCGTCAACATACAATACTAAGATAATTAATATGTCATTATTCAATTTCTTAAAGTAGACACAATGATCATACTCACTCCTTGTACCATTGTCAAATTTCTTGTACCATTGTCTAGGCGACTTCCTCAGACCATACAATGATTTCTTGAGCCTGCAAACAGATTTCTTGTTGCGATTCTGAACGAACCCTTCAGGTTTTTCCATGTAAATTTCTTCATCTAAATCTCCATGTAAGAAGGTAGTTTTAACATCTAGCTGCTCCAACTCCAAATCAAGTAATGCAACTAATGCTAACACAATTCGAATTGAAACAGACTCAACAACTGGTGAAAAAATCTCATGAAAGTCAATACCTTCTTTTTAAGAATATCCTTTTGCAACCAGCCTTGCTTTGTACCTTTCCGCCTTATCATCAACGCCCTTCTTCAACTTGTAGACCCACTTGCAACCTACAGTTTTCTTGTCTCTTGGAAGTTCTATCAAGTCCCATGTGGCATTCCTCTCTAATTCCTTCATTTCGTCCTTCATTGCTTCTTTCCATTTATCACTGTTAGAACCCTTCACAACTTCCTGATAGCACGAAGGTTCATCATCATTAATACTTAAAGAAACTAACGAAACAAAATCATCATACCTTCTCGGAGGATTTCTGACCTGCGTAGATCTCCTTAGGGAAGTTTGTGGCTCATCCACATTCTGTTGATTGTTATCATCAACCATTTCTTCCTCTGCAGAAAAATCTTCATGGACATCTTCATAAACTTGTTCATGTTCACTTTCATTTGTATTTGAACTAGTTTCAAATTGAATCTGTTGATACTTAGGTACTTCTTCATGTTTCATTTGAATATCTACATCTGATTTGATGAGAGATGATTCATCAAATATTACATCTCTATTAATGGTGATCTTGTGGGCAGTAGGATCCCACAACCTGTACCCCTTAATACCATCACCATATCCAAAAAAGATAAGCCTTTTTTTATTTTGGATCTAGTTTAGAATGTTGATGTTTCGAAATTAGAGCATAGGCTTCACAACCAAAAACTTTAAGATTAGAATAATTACAAGGGTGACCTTTCCATACCTCTTCAAGAATCTTGAACTCTATTGTTGTTTATGGTGATCGATTCACTATATAACAAGTTGTAGTTACTACTTCTGCCTACATTCCCTGCTGCAAGTTGTCATTACTTAGCATAATCCTTGCTCTTTCTAGAAGAGTTATGTTCATGCGTTCAACAACTCCATTTTGTTGAGGAGCATAGGCAGTGGTTTTATGCCTATCAATCCCAAACTCTTTGCAATAGTTCTCAAATTCCATTGACATGAATTCACCACCATTATTAGTTCTTAAACATTTAATAGATCTACCAGTGCTCCTTTCCACTAAAGCTCTAAACTGCTTGAAAACAGTAAATACATCAGCCTTTCCTTTCAACATATAGACCCAAACCTTACTAGAGAAACCATCTATAAAAGTTACAAAATATGATGATCCTCCATATGAAATAGTAGGGGATGGTCCCCAAACATCAGAATGGATATAGTCAAGGATCCCCTCACTGGTGTGTCTTCTGGTTTTAAATTTATGCCTATTTTGTTTTCCATAAATACAGTGCTTGCAGAAATATAACTTTAAATACTTTAGACTAGGAAGTAACTTGCGATCAGATAATACCTTCAATCCTTGTTCGCTCATATGGCCCAACCGTTGATGCCATAGTCGAACAGAATCAATGTCATTCTCGGATACCACTGTTGCATGATCTGACTCGGTTCTTCCTTCTAACAGAAACAGGTTACCAACCTTCTTTGCTTTCATAACCAGTAGGATTCCTTTGTAGACCTTCATAACTCCACCTTGAACAATACTCTTATATCCTCCAGTCTCTAAGACTTCCAAAAAAATTAGGTTCTTCCTAAGCTCAGGTACATGTCTCACATCAGTTAGTATTTTAACAGTTCCATCAAACATCTTAATTCGAATGCTACCAATTCCCACAACTTTACATGATATGTCATTTCCCATGTAAACAATTCCATCATATATAGACTGGTAAGTAACAAACCAGTGTCTATGAAGACACATGTGATTTGAAGCACCGGAATCTAATAATCATTATTGATCATGACGTGAACCAATACTAATTGATAAAACTTCATCAGTCATACTTGAACCTGTTGTTGAACCTATTTTAGTTGTGTTTGCTTCCTTCATTTCTTTTGGAGGGTCGTCTTTGGAGGCTTGTTGTCGCTTCCAACAGTCCTTCTTCAGGTGTCCCGATTTGCCACAAAACCAGCACTTAATCTTGCTCTTTTTTCCCTTCGACTTTGACTGAGAGAAATCCCTCTAACCCTGTTCTCTTTCTTTAGGTCTGCCTCTGACCATCACCGCCTCAGATGTAGAGTTTTATGAATTGGTTTTCTTCATTGTTTCCTCAAATAGTAGTGCTCCAACAATAACATCAAACTCAATACTTTTTGTTGTGTTAAAACTAATAGAGGTAACAAAGTGATCCCATGACGCGGGCAAAGAACACAATAATGTAATTGCCTTGTCTTCATAATCGAATTTTACTCCCATGCTAGTCAACTAAAATAAGAGGGTATTAAAAGTATTTAAATGATCAGTTATTTTCGTACCTTCCTTCATGCGCAAACTATACAATTGCCTTTTCAGGAAAATCATGTTCATCAAGTATTTTTTTCATATACAGGCTTTCCACCTTCGTCCACAAACCGGTTGTTGTCTTCTCTGTAACAATGTTGAACAGAACATCATCGGCCAAACACAGGTGTATGGCACTCAGTGCTCTCGCGTCAATCTCATCCCAGTCTTCATCTGTTATGGTCGTGGGTTGCTTTTATTTTCCCAAAAACGCCTTCACCGTGCCTTGTTGCACGAGCAGATCGTGCATCTTCACCTTCCAGATCTCAAAATTGTTTTTTCCATTGAACTTTTCGATTTCAAACTTAGCACTCTGAGTTTTGCCATTAGCAAAAGAAGAAACTCAACAAACCAGTGCTTGTACAACCAAACCCCTTTTATATGAAAAATTAACTTATATTTAAAAATTAAACCCAAAACTTAATGGTGAAAAGGTTTTTAAAAATATTTTATACCTTAATAAAATATTTTATACATTTTACCAAATCCCAAAAATTCAACCTTTAAAAACAATATTTTACTATCCCTTATGCATAGTATTAGCACCATGCCAATTGCGTTCAACCATTCTACCATACCTTTTATCAAATCCAAAAATTCAACCTTAAAAAAAAAACACGCTCATACCAATTAAAACTATGCAATTTTTGTATTGGGTGTTCTGCGAATATTTTAATATCCATGCTCACCGCACCATGCCAATTAAAACTATGCAACTTTTTGTATTGGGTATTTGGTGCTACCATCAAGCAGGTAGACCAACGCGGTTTTTCTTTTTAAAAAATCGAGTGAGGCCACTACTACATCGACAATCCCATCCAGCAGGGAGCCCAACGCTGATGCCAAAATCAGCGCTCCCAAAAGAAAGAGGGAGATCGACGCTCCCACAAAGCGGATAGCTCAGCGCTTACTCAAAACAACGGCGCTCCTCCTCCACGGATCTCCAACGCTCTTGTGATACCACGTGTTCGCTTTCAGCCATCATTAACGAGCTAATATGCAGTGGATTAATACATAAATCAATTCAAACATTTGATATGAGGATTTATGTGGTTCACCCAAGATTTGAGCTACGTCCACCAAGTGAAGTTATCGGTTGTCTTATTATTCAGATCATGGAGATTATAGCAGTTTCACTTATATATCTCTCACTCACTCCCATGTGTGCCTCTACGAGCTTACATAAATTTATATACATTTACATAGGAAATTGATTATTAAATGCAATCTCATCCATATTCTAACTTGATCTTACAACGCTCGATTATAAGATGTAAAATCCTAACTCTGAAGGAATTCGTTGTCACCCATTTCCAATATACTTAATAGTGTGGCGTTTGGACTCTCTATTTCTGCGGAAGGCAAGAAGTAGGATTTTAGATATCTCAAAACATATTAAGTATTTTAGATATTCATATAATTGAAATTATAGATTTTAGTGTTGAGATAACATATTTGAAATGTTTTGGGTTTATTCAAAAATACAATTTGAACATTGTTAAAAAAACAAAATAATAGATGTAAAAAAAATAAAAAATAGTAAATAGTAAATACTAACTTTAACGTTTTATTTTTATTTTTTTTAATATAAAAATTTGGCATCTTTAATAAACGACATTGAAAGCAAAACGAAGTAAAAGCCAACTTTGTTGAAATGCCAAAAATGCGTATTTAAAAAAAAAATAAAATAAAATAAAAAGTCGATGAAGAAGGTCAACAAATCGCACTAAAACGGCAGACTCCACGTTAGCATGAGATCCTTGTTTTTCAAAATTACATGATTGTGACAGTTTTCGTGTGCATTAAATTAATTTTAACTTTCATGACGTGCTTACTTCACCTCCATATATTTTGAAGTTGGGTTCTCAGTTTAACTGAGCTCCGTCGGCACAAAATAGGTTTTTTTTTCAAATAAGGAAAAAACTTATATAGTTTTTTTTTTTTTAAATAAAAAAAATTATATTACACAATATAAATATTTTGTTACAGTATTCCATACATATCATACATCTGCCAGTAGATACAGTCTTTTTATCTTTTGAAAAAAGAGAATGTAATATTATAAAAATATATATTTATTTGTCAAACTTTTTCTAATTTCTAGATCATAGAAACAAAATAATCAATTTTCACCTTCCATGTCATAGTAGAATAGAAGTTATCAAACTTCAATTCTTTCATAATTTGTTGAATGTCCATCATTTCCCACAGCAAAAGCACGAAAATACTTACTCTATATAGTGTTGCTGGAGATCTAGGTATTTGGGACAAGAAACGACTCTAAATTATTGAGGCTTCACATCAATTGTAATCATGATGGCCAATGCCAACCCTGGGGATGAATAGACAGATATACAGATAATAATCTGAAATTTCAGAGGCCCTGTGGACATTTCAGATTATTAATAATTAATAAAACCAAGTGCGTATAGTCTTGGAGATTGAATGGTAAGTATTATCGTCTTCAATGTGGCCAGCTGGAAAGAAAAATCTTATTTTTCTGCCCTTTTTAGATTTTGAAAATAAATTTCATTTCAGTTGTAGAAATGACATGACATTCGACGAAATGATCGAGCAGCGATAAAGCTGCCTGCTGTCTTGGAAGTTTCATTGGAACTCAAAGCATCTTTGTAATGAATGGTTTTTAAAATATGTGAGAGCAAATAACGTCAGATTCCGCTGCATTCAGATTCATGTGTTTCAATATTATATATGCATAATGCAGGGACCCATTCACAGTCTCTGAATCCCATGTGAATAGTTCAGTTGCACTCATGTTTTCAGTGGCTGGGGACTTCACAACCAGGTTTTTTTAAATGAAAATATGCTTTTAAATGAGAAGCTTGGATCATCAGTTAGTTAGGAAGGTTTAATTAGTTATTAGTCTTGCAGAGGGATTATATTAGTTTGTATATTTTTGTATAATCTTTTATTGGTAATAGAGAATTAACAATATTATTTTTTATATAATAAAAAAAACTTTATATGTCATCATTTCATTGGAGAATATATTCAAAGTTTTATTGTCGACTTCTTTATTCTCAATGTTTTAAATATTAACATATCCAAAGTTTTGATCCTCTAGAGTCTATTTGAATTTTTATTATTATTATTATTATTTAAATGTTTACCTATCCAAAGTTTTGAGCATCTACACTCATTTTAAAGTAGAGCCTTAAATGTTTTCCTAAGCCTTAAATGTTTACTTAACAATACATTTTCCTTCAATTTTTTGATACAATCTTGTATGCAGTGAATTTGAGCAATATTGTTGTCCAGGGTCATTACCGGTTCACTAGTTGTTGCTTGCTCGCTAGTTCGTTGGTTCGTTGGATGTTGTTTATTGTTGTTTGCTTCAACTTTCCAAAGTTGAGGTCCGGCAGCGGCAGTTGGACCTCTTGGTGCTTGCTCACTGGTTTGTTGTGTGTTGCTTGCCCTTGTTTGCTTCAACTTTGCAAGATTGAAGTCATTCACCCACAGTTCGACCTATTCTTTCACTTTGCAGGGTTGAAATCTTGCACCCTTGTTTGCTTCAACTTTGCAAGGTTGGGGTCCTGCATCCGCAATTAAACATGTCGTTGCAATTTGCAGGGTTGAGATCCTGCACCCGCAATTGGACCTGCGATTATGTCATTCACCATTCACGAGTAAGTTTTAGTACCATGGTTTCATTCATATTCGTTGTTTGTTGTTTACTATTTACAATTTGCAAGTAAGAATGTTCAATACTAGGAGATGTTGAAAATCAAAATAAATATAAAAAAAAAAAAATCTAGAAATAATACCTCAGGGAAAACGCTCTTACAGAACATCCTTAAATGTGACTATTGGGATCAAAGAAACATGAATGTATTGCTATCCCCGAAAAGTGTTGAAAAAGAAAGTTTGTTACCTTTGCAAAATGTTTTTGTAGATGAAAACTACAGCGAGGTATAGAAGGACTAGGTATGGTGCGAAGTTAAGCAGGTTGCAAGAAAATTATACAATATTGTCAGTCCTTACCCATCTTTATCAGTGACATATTTCAGTAGGTTATAAAAAAAAGTTGCAGGCCTTGAAATGTGAATCTTGGGTGGATGATGAAGATAAAAGGGCAAGTTAAATTCTTAGTGGGCAGTGGAGTTTGACCACTGGTTTCTTTGTACATTATGGGATGGGGATCAGTAGACTTGTGAAAAACAAGACGTGTAATCGCAGGATTAGGGGGATTATCAATAGGTTCAGGAAAATCAAGGGATCCTGGAAAATTAGGCTAAGGGTCCACAAGTTTTAACCAGTACAATACTATTCAATACCTCTTAAAACAACTGACAGGAATTTTTGTTGCATAGATCATACCTTACATCTTCACATACTCGGCACTAGGATGGTGTTGGTTTTCCCTCTTGTGCAGACATTGCAAGCTGCTCCGTCAACTGAGGGATGGTACTAAATCACCCTATTGTGCAGCCATTGCAATCCATTATGTTCACTGTCTGTGTTTACCAAAGGGGTAAACTGTAGGCGTAAAGGGTAGAAAAACGAGTCCAGATCGGAGCCCAATGACAAAAGTGTAAAGATAGATGGCAGTGCATAAGGTAACGAAGAACTTAGGAAGGTGACAAATGACTTGTATACGTGGGTAGATTTGAGGACCTTATCTCTTGTGTAGATGGTTATTATTTGTGTGGATGAGACATGGTTAACCACATGTCAGGGTTTGCAGCATGGTGAACACTTGGCACCGACAAGATTTAGTTATTGTTTTTGTTTGATTAAATTAGTCTAGCTAGTTGTCTTTTGGAGTCCCACATGTACAGTGGAAACCATGCATTTATTGCACGTGTTCGTACTACTCTGGCCCTTGCTACTTCAGGAGTTGTACAAATTCTGCAATCGAAAACTCCGGAAGTGTCGAATATCTAAAGTCCCAAAGTTCTTGATAAGGATGGTTAAAGTAATCTCGGATTAATTAACAGTAAGCGCGAGTTAATGACTCCGGTAGAAAGTCACTCCAAGAGAATTTCACGCTTCAAATTTAAAAAACTCTTGAGGTCCCGAATCGGCGCCATGTCTAAGTATGGTTAGAAGAATTCCAAAATTTGGCAAAATGATAATTATAAGACAATCTAGAAATAATAATTGAGTGAAAATGCTCTTACAGAACATCCTTAAATGTGACTACTGATATCACATAAACATGAATGTGTTACTATCCCCGAAAAATGTTGAACAAGAAAACTTGTCACTTTTGCAAAATGTTCTTGTAGAAGAAAACTGCAGCTAGGTATAAAAGGGCTAGGTATGGTGCAAAGTTAAGCAAGCTGGAAGAAAATTCGACATCATTGTCGGTCCTTATCCATCTTTATCAGTGACATATTTCAATAAGTTATAAAAAAAAAAAGTTGTAGGGCCTGAAATGCAAATCCTGGGTGGAGGATGAACATAAAACACAAAACGACCCGAATCCAAACATTAGTTCTTGTTTCTCCTTTGTTGGCAAATTAAATTCTTAATGGGCAATGGAGTCTGAACACTGGATTCTTTGTATATTATGGGATGGGGATCAGTAAAATTGTGAGAAACAAGATGTGTAATCGCAGGATAGGGGGATTATCAACAGGTTCGGGAAAATCAAGGGATTCTGGAGGATTAGGCTAAGGGTCCACAGGTTTTAATCAGTACAATGTTATTTAATACTTCTCAAAACAACTGACAAGAATTTTTGTTGCATAGATCATAGCTTACATCTTCACATACTCGATGTTGGGATGGTGTTGGTTTACCCTCTTGTGCAAACATTGTAAGTTGCTCTGTCAACTAAAGGATTGTACTAAATCATCCACTTGTGTAGCCATTGCATGCCATTCGGTTCACTACTTGTGTTTACCAAAGGGATAAACTGTAGGCATAAAGGGTAGAAAAACAATTCCAGATCGGAGCCCAGTGACAAAGATGTAAAGACAGATGGTAGTGCATAGGGTAACGAAGAGCTTAGGAATGTGACAAATGGCTTGTAGACGTGGGCAAATTTGAGGACCTTATCTCTTGCGTAGATAGTTATTATTTGCGTATATGAGACACGGTTAACCACATGTCAAGCTTTGCAGCATGGTGGACACTTGGCACCGACGAGATTTGGTTATTGTTTTTGTTTGATTTAATTAGTCTAGCTAATTGTATTTCGGGGTCCCACATGCATGGTGGCCAGCCTACAATTATTGCAAAATAACTAGTCAGTCATTAAAGCCATTAAAACCCACCTTGTCAACCCTACCATCTTGGCACTTTCATATCAGAATTGGAAGTTGAAAACCCTATTATTAAGAACCCCTTACATTAAATGTTGAGGAATATGGCATTTCATGTTGCATATGATGACATAAATTCGATAAAATCGGCGAAGGAAATCATAATCACAGAATATATCAACTTTCTTCATGCCAAATCTCTTGAACTGTCGAATCGACAAATTTTAGGTATGTTATGGTGATCAACGGTTCTCGCTCTCTTTCAAGATCAACAACTCACGGTTACTTCGAAACTCCATACCTCTGCATTTATTCTCAATTCAACCCAGCAAAAACTATACTACCATGCAACACTTATTTAATCTTATATATCAATAATTTTAATTTTAAATAATATTTAAATTAAATTAAATTACAATATAATAAAAATATCTTTTAAAATCTATAAACTAAATTACAATATAATAAAAATATCTTTAAAAATCTATAAACTACTTTTAATTACTTAAATGCATGGTCACCCCCACACATATATATATAGCTTCATAATTAATAGATAAATTAAGGAAGAACCTTTATCTCAAAAAATAAATATTCCTTAGAAGGCATGAACCATACAATGCCTTGGTTGCCTATACGTGAAGCTTTAGGCTTACAACGAATATATGCACATTTATAATGAAGTACTTATTGGAAATTTATATGCACATTAATAATTAATTACTTATTGGAAATTTATTAGTATTTACTAGTTTGCTTTTGTTTTATTTTTAGTCGAGAGTAAATACACTTTATAATATATTTGGATTTGGATGAATTGTACCTTCGCTTTATAAGTTGTATACATTAATAAACCCCTTCATGCTGGAATAGGATTAAGACGTTAATCTCAATATAGTAAATGAGTTTTATGATTATGGCATTGATCGTTTATCTATGCATATGGTATATAAAATGTTTTTTTGTTGATGAAAAATATTTAGTGTTTTTATTTGATGCAGTTGATTAGCATGTATATTAGGTTATTGATATGATTGTTATATGGTGAATTAATGAATGATGGTTTGGATATTTGGATGGTGTCATTTGAACATATGTTGATTAATTAATGATGACTAAAGTTGATAAGCAAGTGTGAGTAGGTTGGCAAGTACTATAAGACTCTTGGTTGGAAGTAGGATTAAATTGATAAAGGGAATTTGATGATCTAAGATAAAGGCTATTGATAATTTATAATGTTCTTGTATGTTTAGGAGAACTCTAGGCATGGAGTTTGACAGAAAACACTACTATGGGTAACTTGTGAAATTAATATGAACTGTGGTTAGATCATGTTACACATTTGTATCAATCTATTTGTTTTGTGTGTGTGTTTCATGTATGTGTAGGGGTAAGGAAAAACCTTGCTATCTTGCCAACATATGGGTGTGGGACATGACTGAAACACTTAGGTTTGGATGTCTTGGGATGAGTTGAGGCACCTCTGCATACCCACTCGGTCTTTGAGAATGAGTAACGGTACTTATGCTCATCCACTTGGTGTCGAGGACAAGTAGTGGTGTTTACCCATTCAATCTTAAGGATGAGTAGTAGTGTTTCTACCACCCACTTAGTTCCAAGGATGAGTCATAATGTTTCAGTTGCCTACTCAATCCCAAGAAAGAGGTGTAAAGTCTCTTTGAAGAATATGCAAGGATAAGGAAGTTGAGTAGATGGTGAACCTACCACTATCAACATGTGTAATATCTTGGTTTTGACAATTTGGGAGTACTAAACTTGATTGTGTGTATGTTGTAATTATGTTTTCCATTACTATGTTTTGTTCCACACCATGAGATAATTGCCATGGTGATTTTAAAACACATATAAACATGATTATTTTTTAATTTAATAAAAGGTTTCAACATTGACCAATAGAGAG
Organism: Picea glauca; assembly: GCA_000966675.3. Lineage (NCBI taxonomy): Eukaryota > Viridiplantae > Streptophyta > Pinopsida > Pinales > Pinaceae > Picea > Picea glauca. The sequence goes on from JZKD02S1999897.1 coordinate 2,231,787, forward strand.
CATCTAAGAGGCCATGAATCCACTAGAGGGGAATGGTAATGGGATCCAAGGGGATTGAACTATACCTCATGTTCTTTCCATATCCTCTCTACAACCTTCTTCCATGTGATTGTCATATTTTCCACTTTATTCTAATGCTTATGATAATTAATTTAGGAGCCTAGTGAAATGATTTAATTACTCCAAGTAATTATCTCCTACAATCAAGCATACCTCCTACTTTGTAGCAACCACCTCCTACCATCAAGGAACCAAGAAAGGAGTGGAGTAAAGACTCCTCCCTCTCACCCTATTCAACAATCCATTCATGCAAATTTAAATTAGGAGAGAGTATCTTAAGGGGAAGAGATTTCTTGAAGGAAAAATATAGTTTTTGATGTAAGGAAAAGCTTGTCAAACTCTCCTATGATCCATGGAGAGATGAAAGACAGTTGTGTGATATTAGGCACCAAGAATGAGTAAATATATATTTTCCTAGACCTTTGTACATTATTGGCCTATTGGGTTATCCAATAATTCATAATTTGTTGTCCAAGAAACCACATACGGCTGAAAATGAACTTTGAAAGTAGATATTGACTTAGGCTCTTACTACATATACTAAAGAGCATAAAGAGGAAGACAATTGGTAAGGGACTAAACAACATAGAAGGGGGTGGCTTCCTATGTTGTATGTTATAGTAGAGGATTGCCAAGAGTTGGTCTAATTGAAAGATTGAATAAAGAACCTAATAGTGATTTGTATTGGATTAGCCTTCGAAGCTTTTATTAAAGGAAGGAATAATTTGAACAAATCTTATTTCCCTTGGTGGTCTCGTAGCCCAGCATAGAGGTGGTATACACAAAGGATTTTCATATGGCTAGTAGAAAAGTTGCTCACACCTAGTTAGTTTCCTTGGAGCTCAGTTTGTGAAAAGAGAAGTATATTGCATCTGCTTTTTACATATGAAATTCATAAAGATATATTTGCATTAATTATTAGAGAACATGATATGAAAATCCTATAGATGTTAATGGATGAAATGGTTGTTGTTATATTCAATTAATTTGCTAGACAGTTGTGGAAATACATTAGAAATTCCCACATGCCAAATGTTTTTCAAAAGTATTATGTAAAATAATCATATTCCTCTACTCATATTGATCCAAAATGGATCCAGGAAGGCCTAAAAATCAAAGTTCTCGGAATCAGATGAAACCAACTCCATTGCATCGGGCTCATCGTGTTGATTTCGACCATATATTTTTTTCTGAAAAATGGACACCGTATGTGAAAGTTATCGCGTTCTTATCAAAAGTCAACTCGTCAAAATCAAAAGTCAACAAGTCGTATTGTTGAAGTCAGCAGTACGTCAACATGACATATCAGTCACGTCAACATGACATCATGATAATGTCAGTAGGGACATGTGGCACTGTAGGACGTGACATGTGATTGTACAAATGTTGATGTGGCCCAATGATAGTCTGACACGTGGTATTACGGATGACAGGTTGTAGTGATGTGGTGTTGATCGAGCGGCTGACTGTACAGTACGACAGGGTGACATGGCACCAAGTGGAAGGCTCCAAGCTTGACACATGTCGTACGACACTGACTGGGAAGATGCATTGACAAAGTAACGTGGAAGGTACAACAATGATGTGGAATTGATGACTAGGCAACTGTCTATCTTGGTGATTGGACTGTATGGTCCAATCACAGGGTGACATGTGGCCTAATCAAAGGGCACCACGTGGCACCCCAGATTTGTCCAATATTGGTTGGTCAAAAAATAATTTGGTTACAACCTCCGCAAGATTCAACCATGTGACCTTCTCCATTTCCCAAGACTTTGAAACAAGCACCAACCATATGGGCTACGATGGTTCTTGTTTAAACCTATGGAAAATATTTGTTTTGAAGTGATATGGGCAGATTTTTAGGGATAAGCCTCGGTCGACGGGGGACAGCGCTCGACCACATGGGCATCCCATAAGACCAGGAGCCCAGAGGAAAGGGGTGTGTGCCCAAATGTTGCCAATTTTTGGGTTTTTAACCATATATTAAGATTTTTGAATGATTTCAGCCTCATTTTCAATGGATTTTGGACATTTTTCGGGGATTTGGAGCCCAAAAAGAGGCCATATCTTGGGGAAAAGTTGGGATTTGATTCTCAACTCAGAATATATAAAAACTAGAGGTTCTTGGAAGCCTTAAAATTTTCAGAGACAACAAAATGGTGAAGAAATTGTGAATATCAAGCCATTTTTATGCAGGGAAGCCGTTGAGGAAGCGAACTTTTCAGTGCCGTCAATTGTGTTGGATTATTGAGGTCGATCATAACACAAAAAGACTAGTTTGCAATATTTTTTAGATACTTTTGTTGTAATTTTGCAACATTGAATATAAATAAGAAAGCATCCCCCACTGAGACAAAGGCTCAAAGACATATGCAGCCTTGTTGAACTTCATTAGCAATCTTGTTGTTATGGTTTGTTGTTTCTTATGTTTACTTTTTGATCTACATTATTTATGATGGATGCAATATTCTTTCATTAAGTCTCCTTCCTCATTTAAGTTTTTCAATGGTAATTTAACACATGCTTAAAACCCAACCAAGTCTTTTAAAGATCATTTTCGGATCAAGTGGTATCAGAATAGGTTGACAGTTGGTTTTTTGAGTTTGCATGATTACAAGGAAAAACTAAGTCGTGGTGAAGGTGAGCTTGTAAAAGGAGATCCTGAGATTGGATCGAGAAAGAGGGCATATCAAAGTGAGAAGATGGCATCTGAAGAAGGAATGTCTCAGAACAAGATAGAGTTTTAAAAGACTTTCTTCGTCATGTGTGAGAAGGTAAAGGTCTTATATGACGATTATTTGGAACGAAAGAGGCATTTCCAAGTGGAATCGTCAAAACAAGACAAAAGTGAAGAAGGAGAGGACCCTCCTTCACCTCCTTCATCTCCATCATCATCTTCTTCTTCAAGTACAAATTCAACTTCTAGCGCAAGAAAACATTCTCATAAACATAAGCATGATATGCCATTACTTAAGCTTGATGTAAAATTTGAATTTCCCATGTATGATAGTGAAGTCAATGCTGAGAGGCTTGATAACTGGGTCAAACAAATGGAAGTTTATTGCAGTGTGCAACAAATCAAAGATGAGGCAACCCAAATCAAATTGGTGTCGCTTCATCTTGCAGGCACAACACTCATCTAGTGGCAGAGTAAGTTGCAACATGGTACGCAGCAAGTTGGTAATGTATTTCCATCAAGGCAATATTTTGTTTTTGCAATTAGAAAACAATTTTATCCTTTGGGTTATAAGGAAAACGATTTAATTGAATGGAAAAGTCTTAAACTAAGAAAAGGACAAACAATGCAAGAATACACAGATGAATTTCATAAGATGGCATTAATGTTAAATATTACATTCTATACACAAGAAACTCTTATGAAGTATATAGGAGGTTTACCTGCACATATTCATAACATTGTATTTATGTTTGGACCTACTAATATTGATGAGGTTTCTCTACAAGAAATGTATATTGAAATAAGGAAAACATGAGTTGGTGTATCAAGGAATCAACTTCAAGGAAAGAAGACAAAAGAAAGGGGAACGGAAATAAGGGCATGATGATGACCATTGCTGGAAATTGCATCCAGAGAAGAGACCGAAGAGGTTCAAAGAAAGGAAAGGGAGGCAAACAGTTGCAACAACAACACGGTCAACAGACTTGGGGTATGATTCAGGTGATGAGACTAAAATCAAAGCAGTTGGTTTGACAAGCAAAATTGGTGATGGATATGATGCTAGAAGTAAATTGTTTCATATAAGGGTCATAATGAAACATACTAAGATCGATACATTGATAGATATTGGATCTCAATCTAACTTAATTTCAAAGGAAGTGGTTAATAAAGTGGGATTAAACACTAAGATGCATCACAAACTCTATTCACTTAATTGGATAAGCAAAGATCACAAATTTCCCATAACAAAGCAGTGTATCATAAAGTTTTCAATTACATCTAAGTATGTGGATGAAGTAACATGTGATGTGGTGTTGCTAGAAACATGTGGAATGGTCTTAGGAAGACCTTATTTATATGGCTGCAAAGAAATTTTCTACTGGAACATAATCAATATCACTTAACTAAAGAAGCCAATGAATATGTTATACATGCTCATCACATAAAAGAAAATCAATCTCTTCAAACAATGGAACAATTAAGGAAGGTAGCTTATGCAAGCAACACACCTATATTTGTCCCAAGTAAAGTAGTTGATCTTAAGCATGAACATGAGATGGTTGTAGTATGGGAATTCAATCATACTTTGCTTCAAGATAATTTAATGTCATGCAAGCACATCAAACATATTGGTTTAGTTTTAGTCATATTTCTGATGTGATCACTGCTAATGTTTTCTACATGGATGGTAGTGGATTCAATAAGATGTGAATGAGTTCAAGTGGCTAATAATATACTTTTAGTTGTCATGGTTATTATGTAATTGATTATGATGTGACAAGTGTACATGACAAAGTTTAAAGATAAAGGGCAAGTCGGGAGTCTTAGTGGGGAGGCATGATCCAAAATGGATCTAGGAAGGCCTAAAAATAAAAAATTTCATAATCAGATGAAACTAACACCATTGTGTCGGGCTCATCATGTCTATTCTATCCATATATTTTTTTCCTAAAATGGACATCGTATGTGAAATTTATCGCATTCTGGTCGATTTCCCAAACAGACAATAAAGTCAATTCGTCAAAGTCAACATGTCGTACTCCTGACGTCAGTAGTACTTCATCATGACGTAGCAGTGACATCAGCATGATGTCATGATGAAATCAACAGGGACACGTGGCAGCACGAGGAGGTGACACGTGTCACTCATTTTTGACATTTTTAGGCGTGATGTGGACCAGTAAAAAAGTGACATGTGGCACCATATAGAGGTGACACGTGGCACTGTATGGACGCTACACATGGTTGTATGGACGTTGATGTGGCCCAATGAAATTCTGACATGTCGTAGTACAAATGACAAGTGGCAGTGGTGTGGCACTAGCTGAGCGGATGACTGTACAGTACGGTAGGGTGACGTGGTGCCAAGTGGCAGGCTCTGGGCTTGACACATGTCATACAACGTTGTCTGGGCAAATGCGTTAGAAAACTAACATGGCGGGTATGGTAGTGACATGGAACTGTTGACTGGGAAGCTGAATGTGTTGGTTACTAGACTGTATAGTCTAATCACAAGGTGACACATGGCCCAATCAGAGGGCGCCACATGGCACCCTGGATTTGTCCAATATTGGCTAGTCAATTTTTTTTTTGGTTACCCCCTCCGCAAGATTCGACCATGCGACCTCCTCCATATCCCAAGACTTTGGAACAAGCACCAACGATACGGGCTATGATGGTTTGTGTTTAAACATATGGCAAATATTTGTTTTGAAGTGATATGGGTGGATTTTTTGGGATAAGCCCTAGTCGGCGAGGGCCAATGCTCAACCACATGGGCATCCCATAAGACCAGGAGCCCGAAGAAAAGGGACGTGTGCCCAAATGTTGCCAATTTTTGGGTTTTTAACGATATGTTAAGCTGTTTGAATGATTTCAACCTAATTTTCAATGGATTTTGGCCATTTTGGGGGGATTTTGAGCCCAAAAAGAGGCCAGATCTTGGGGAAAAGTTGGGATTTGATTCCCAACTCAGAATCTATAAAAACTAGAGGTTCTTGGAAGCCTTAAAAATTTCAGAGACAACAAAATGATGAATAAATTGTGAAGATCAAGCCATTTTTATGCAGGGAAGCCATTAAGGAAGCGAACTTTAGAGGCCATTTCCGAGAGCTACGCTCAACCTTTTCAGTGCCGTCAGTTGTGTTGGATTCTTGAGGTCAAGAAGAACACATCCATACCAGTTTGTAATCCTTTCAATATAATTCTTATGTAATTTTTCAGCATTGAATATAAATAAGAAATCCTCCCCAACTGAGACAAAGGCCCGAAGACGTAGGCAACCTTGCCGAACTCCGTTAACAATCTTATTGTTATGGTTTGTTGTTTCTTATGTTTACCTTATGATATGAATTCTTTATGATGGCTGCAATATTCTTTCATTAAGTCTCCTTCCTCATTTAATTTTTTGAATGGTAATTTAACACATGCTTAAAACTCAACCAAGTCTTTTAAAGATAATTTTCGGATCAAGTGGTATCAGAACAGGTTGACAGTTGGTTTTTTGAGTTTGCATGATTACCAGGGAAAATCTAAGTCATGGTGAATGTGAGATTTTAGAAGGAGATCCTGAGATTGGATCAAGAAAGAGGCCATACCAAAGTGAGAAGATGGCATCTGAGGAAGGAATGTCTCGGAATGAGATAGAGTTTCAAAAGACTTTCTTCGCCATGTCTGAGAAGGTAAAGGTCTTATATGATGATTACTTGGAACAGAAGAGACCTTTCCAATGGGAATATTCAAAACAAGACAAAAGTGAAGAAGGAGAGGACCCTCCTAAACCTCCTCCTTCACCTCCTTCATCTCCATCATCTTCTTCCTATTCAAGTACAAATTCAACTTCTACCACAAGAAAACATTCTCATAAACATAATCATGATATGTCATTACTTAAGCTTGATGTAAAATTCGAATTTCCCATGTATGATGGTGAAGTCAATGTTGAGAGGCTTGATAACTGGGTCAGGCAAAAGTAAGTTTATTGCAGTGTGAAACAAATCAAAGATGAAGCAACCCAAATCAAATTGGCATCGCTTCGTCTTGCAGGCACAACACTCATATGGTGGCAGAGTAAGTTGCAACATGGTACGTAACAAGTTGGTAATGTATTTCCATCATGACAATATTTTGTTTTTTCACTTATAAAGAAGTTTTAACCTTTGGGTTATAAGGAAAACAATTTAATTGAATGGAAAAGTCTTAAACTAAGAAAAGGACAAACGACGCAATAATACACAAATGAATTTCATAAGATGGAATTAATGTTAAATATTGCATTACATACACAAGAAACTCTTATGAAGTATATAGGAGGTTTACCTCCACACATTCGTAACACTGTATTTATGTTTGGACCTACTAACCTTGATGAGGTTTATGTCCAAGCAACGTATATTGAAACAGGGAAAATATGATTTGGTGTATCAGAGGAATCGTCTTCAAAGAAAGAAGACACAAGTAAGGGGAATGGAAATAAATCAAGTTCAACGATTGTGAAGGAAGAGAAGCTCTCTTGCAAGCATTTCCAGAAAGAACGACATGATGATGACCATTGCTGGAAATTGCATCCAGAGAAGAGACTGAAGTGATTCAAAGAAAGTAAAGGGAGGAAAATAGTTGCAACAACAACACGACCAACGGACTTGGTGTATGATTCAGGTGATGAGACTAAAATCACAACAATTGGTTTGACAGGTAAAATTGGCGATGGATATGATTCTATAAGTAAATTGTTTCAGATAAGGGTCATAATGAAACATACTAAGGTCGATACATTGATAGATAGTGGATTTCAATCTAACTTAATTTCAGAGGAAGTGGTTAAGAAATTGGGATTAAACATTAAGATGCATCAAAAACCCTATTTAGTCAATTGGATAAGAAAATATCACAAATTTCCCTTAACAAAGCAACGTATCATAAAGTTTTCAATTACATCTAAGTATGTGGATGAAGTAACATGTGATTTGGTGTCGCTAGAAACATGTGGAATGGTCTTAGGAAGCCCTTATTTATATGATTGCAAAGCAATCTTCTATAGGGAACAAAATCAATATCACTTAACTAAAGAAGGCAATGAATATGTTGTACATGCTTATCACATAAAATCAAATCAATCTCTTCAAACAATGGAACAATTAAGGAAAGGATTTTATGCAAACAACACACCTATAATTGTCCCAAGTAAAGTAGTTGATCTTAAGCACGAACATGAGATGGTTGTAGGATGGAAATTCAATCATACTTTGCTTCAAGATAAGTTAATGTTGTGCAAACACATCAAACATATCGATTTAGTTTTATTCATATTTATGATGTTATCGCTGCTAATGTTTTCTACATGGATGGTAGTGAATTCAATAAGATGTGAATAATTTCAAGTGGCTAACAATATGCTTTCAGTTGTCATGGTTATTATGCAATTGATTATGATGCAACAGGTGCACAGGATAGAGTTTAAAGACAAAGGACAAGTGGGGAGGCCTATCACGCACATGATATCTGGTTAATACCCTTTTGGAGGACCAAAAGGTCTTAGTGGGGAGGCATGATCCAAAATGGATCTAGGAAGGCATAAAAATCAAATTCTTGGAATTAGATGAAACCCACGCCATTGTTTCAAGCTCGTCATGCTGATTCCAGCAATATATATTTTTTTCCGAAAATGGACATCGCATGCGGAAGTTATCACGTTATGATCGATTTCTCAAACATGCAAAAAAGTTAACTCGTCAAAGTCAACAGTCAACAGGTTGTACTGCTGACATTAGTAGTACGTCAGCAGGGACATGTGGCAGCACGAGGAGGTGACACGTGTCACTCATTTTTGTCATTTTTAGGCATGATGTGGACCAGTAAAAAAGTGACATGTGGCACTGTACGGAGGTGACACATGGCACTTTAGGAACACGAAACGTGGTTGTACGGATGTTGGCATGGCCCAATGACATTCAAACACGTGGCAGTATGAATGACATGTGGCAGTGACATGGCATTGACCAAGTGACTGACTGTATAGTACAGCAAGGTGACATGGCGCTAGGTGGCAGGCTTTGGGCTTGACACGTGTCGTATGTTGTTGACTGGGAAAATGTGTTGGAAAAGTGATGTGGCACTGCTAACTGGGCAGTTGACTGTGTTGGTGACTTGATTATATGGTCCAATCACAAGGTGACACGTGGCCCAATCATAGGGCACCACATGGCACCCCAGATTTGGCCAATGTTAGCTGGTCAAAAAAGAAATTGGTTACAACCTCCACAAGATTCGACCATGCGACCTCCTCCATAGCCCAAGACTTCGGAACAAGCACCAACCATACGGGTTACGATGGTTCTTGTTTAAACCTATGGAAAATATTTGTTTTGAAGTGATATGGGAGGATTTTTGGGGATAAGCCTTGGTTGGCGAGGGCCAATGCTCGGCCACATGGGCGTCCCATAAGACCAGGATTCTGAAGGAAATGGGTGCGTGCCCAATTGTTGCCAATTTTTTGGGTTTTTAACCATATATTCATATTTTGGAATGATTTCAGCCTAATTTTCAATGGATTTTGGCCATTTTGGGGGGATTTGGAGCCCAAAAAGAGGCCAAACCTTGGGGAAAGTTGGGATTTGATTCTCAACTCAGAATCTATAAAAACCAGAGGTTCTTGATAGCCTTAAAAAGTTCAGAGACAACAAAATGATGAAGAAATTGTGAATATCAAGCCATTTTTATGCAGGGAAGCCATTGAGGAAGCGATCTTTGGAGGCCATTTTCAGAAGCTACACTCAACCTTTTTCAGTGTCATCAGTTGTGTTGGATTCTTGAGGTCGAATAGAACACAACCAAACCAATTTGTAATCCTTTTGAGAAACTTCTGATGTAATTTTTCAGCATTGAAGATAAATAAGAAAGCCTGCCCCACCGAGACAAATGCCCAGAGATGTAGGCAACCTTGTCGAACTTCGTTAACAATATTGTTGTTATGGTTTGTTTCTCCTTATGTTTACTTTCTAATTTGCATTCTTTATGATGGATGCAATATTCTTTCATCAAGTCTCCTTCCTCATTTAAGTTTTTGAATGGTAATTTAACACATGCGTAAAACTCAACCAAGTCGTTTAAGGATTATTTTTGGATCACATATAAGATTTATAATTGAAAGTTAGGGTTCCTATGGAACTCCATAATGAGTTTCTAAATTTTTTCTTTTGAAAAAATTGGAAATCTGGTGCATTTTTCTTGTAGGTGCACATCATCTTCTTAACTGTTTTTTTTAGTGAATATGATAATAATATTTAGTATGTACTCTTTTGAATGATTTATAAATGTTATTTGATGTATGATTTTTTTATTAACCATCCCTCAAACAATGGTTTTGATTAGAATACCTCCTATAGATTTAAAAAGTCAAATTTCTGAGTTTTTTTTAGCTTTTGGGGATATGCTCACCACTTTTATGAAGGACAATAGTGACATGGTCACTTGTTCCTTTAAGGAAACCCATGAATATGCATACCTCATGGTCACTAGCTTCCCTTAGAATAGTCACAACCATGTCATCATGCAGTGGCTTATTTGGGCCTCCCTTGATGGATTTTTGGGTTTTGAGGGTTGGAATGATGGTTTAAGGGGGTATTAACTGTAATGATTAAAAAATATCATTTAGGAATGATGTTATTGATGTCTTATGATGGATTTGAATTAATTTATTATATTTTCTTTATTTGCAATTGCTTCCTTGAAGAAAGGACTACACACATCAACCATATTCTAGACAAACAGTGTTCATTGTGCATGGAAAGTTTTGAAATTTAATGTGAATGTTGTTAAGGGGTTATGTGAGATGGATATCTTTGGTTTGAATTGGTTTTCACCATGATTTGGTCTTACATTGGCCTCTTGAGGGAAGGAGCTAGCTAGTTTCTCCACACCACTCAAAAAATGTGAATGCTAAGAATACATTATTATATAACCATTGGGATTGGGCTAGAGGATGAATGTGAGGTATTTACTTTTTTTATATGATTGTTTATATCATGCTTTGGAATTAAGGTTGGTGGTTCTCATGTTTTAATGTTTATGTCAATTTGTATAACCATACATGTGTGAACGATGAGGCAAGAAGCCTGTAAACTAAAGAATCATTCCTTTATGTTTATTATGACTTTAATGATTGTGGAAGCACACTTGTAATCAAGGACTAAGATGATTCATGCATGAGCTTAGAGACTTCAAACCTAAACCCTTGTGTTTTCCTCATTGGATAAGAAATCAAGACCCACATCTAAAAGATTATAAGTAATAGATGAACTTCTAAAGTAGAGTTAGTATGTGAAGTAATGCTTATGCCTATGGTGATTCTATATGCCATCTATGCTTGAATTATTACCATCTTGGAAAGATGTTATGTGACAAAATGGTGAAGTGCTTGTTATAATTGAATTGATATTTTGAACTTGGTTTTGTCATTAAGATGAACTCTTACCTAGACTTTCCTTTTTAATATTGAAATCTTGACTTATGTCCACTAGTATAATGCCAATCTATGATATAACAATAAAGAGAAAGGGTTTCTTCTTACAAATAGCTTAAATTATTGTGTTTGGATTACATACTACTACCAACAATGAAATTTTAGACTACCATACCCTACTTTTATTGTTGATCATCTTACCTACTTTGAGTATTTCCACTATGGGAATAAAAGGGAAGGAAATATTTCCATGGTTATGATTGAGGGGGTGGGGCACACAATGAGGGCATGGGGAATCCTTCCTACCTTAATTGATTATTTTAGATTTCAATCTTGACCAGGGTAATGATAAATGAACCCCATGATAACATTAATTCATTTTCTTGGTGATATTCTTTTGGATTCACCACAAACTTGTGGGGACATATATGAACAAACTTGTGGAGTTTCCATGGGATCCCCCCTCACTCCATTTGTAGCCAATTTATTCAAGGAGGATCTTGAAATTATAACCCTTATTTCCTCTCCCCTCCAACCTAAACTATGGAAGAGGTTCGTTGATGGTAATTTTTTTATTTGGCCCCATGGTCATGACAAATTTAATGAGTTTTCTAACCACCTTAATGAACAATCTAGTCATATCAAATTCACTATGGAGGTTGAAGATAAAGGTAGTCTTCCCTTTTTAGATATATGGGTCACAAAAAGACCCAATGTATCTTTATCCAACCAAGTTTATAGGAAGAAAACCCACACTAAACAAATACCTTCTTGTTGAATCCCACCATCACCCCGCCCAAAAACTAGGGGTTGTCAACACTCTAGCTACCAAAGCCTTGAGAATATCTGATGAAGAACATCTTAATGAAGACAAATCCCATCTTCTCAAGGTTTTTAAGGATAATGGCTATAATGAGCATATAGGAATTAGGGCCTTTCAAAATGTCAGTAAAGGATCTGGAGACAAGGAACAAACTAATAATGATGTGTACAATTTTTTCTTTCCATACATACATGGGACAACAAATAAGCTTGCTAGAATTTTGAGGAAGAAAAATATTGGGGCAATCTTTAATACCATAAATGCACTTAGAAATTCCTTTTGATTTGTCAAGGACCCCACTGATCCGATTGAACAAAAATGAGTCTACATGATCCCTTTCTCTTGTGGAAAGCAATACATAGGAGAAACATGATGTTCCTTTAGGATTAGGATTTAGGAGCATGCCACTGATATCAAGCACGGTCGCACTCTTCCCTCCGATCTGGCCAAACACTCAGACAAGACTAAACATCACATTTGTATTAGGAAGGCCAAAATTATTGCTAGAGTAGATCACTATCACAATAGGAAATTTAGGGAAGCCATTGAAATTGAAAAACAACCTAAAAACCTAAATAGAGATGATAGTTGGAGGATTAGTCAAAATTGGATCCCAACTTTGTCCACTAGAATTGATTCTAGGTAATTAACCATAAATCTTTTTAGGTATTTCATTATACAGTAAGTCGGCTATCTACTAAAGCTTAAACCCATTATTTTATATAAATATATTGTTATTGATCATATTTTCTTCATATCTTATCCTGATGATGGACCTCATTTGTTTGGTCTGAAACGTTTATTTATAAAATGTTGCATTGAATCTGAAAGAATGCCACCAAAATACTACTGATCACGAAAGTCTTAGAACTGAAACATTAATTCAACTGAAAATTACCCACTTTTAAGGGTTGTCTTGAAATACTATTATTTAATAGATAAATGACAATCAACAGATTATGAAAAAATATATTAGATAATTATCTCCAAGTGACACATAAGGGGAATGATTATTTACCATTTAAGAAAAAAAAATAAGGAGAGGAAACCGAGGTGGGTGAATAATTGGAATGTAAGAAATTGTGAAAATGAGGAAAATTGCATGGGGTGAAGTGCCAAACCTCACAAAGCCTATAAATACATGGGTTTTGGGGGGTGATTGAGAGAGTACAAAAGTGTTTCCAAAATTATGCCAGAAAAAGAATAAACTAAAATTAAGATTGAAGATTTCATCTAGTAGCTAGAAGTGATTTCTAGGCATATTTGGTTATATACATGATGTAATTGGTTTTGCATATTTAGGTTCATAGTTCCATTATTGGGTAGAATTTTGGATATGTTTACATTAAATACGCAATGGATTTATATGAGTATTTTCCTTAATATTTCTTGAGATTAACTAACCATTGGAGAAAGCTAACATGTTGATTGTGGCCATCTTTGCAATATATTTTGATGCTCATAAAATTTGTTGGGTAGGTTATCCTCCTTGGAAAAATAACCTAATTACTAGAAAGTTTGGTAAATGAAAAAAGATGAACCAAAATTTGGCTATGGTTGGAATATCTTTGCTAGTCGAAGCATATGAAAGTTACTTTTGGATTATTGAGATGTCTTTTCCCTTCTTTTTGTATTGTACATAGGAAGGATAATATGAGATACCTAGGGAGGTACCCAAGGGGGATAATGAATGTAATGTGGCCATAATCATGGAATATGCCCACTTAGTAGTTACAAAAGAACATGTGAAGGGAGACAGGCTACAATCTACACAGGGGGGATAATATGGGGTTCTACCCTTATCTCATTAAGTAGATAGATAGTTGTTCTATAGTATGAAAGAAATAATTGTAAGAATGTTTACTGGAATGTTCCACCTACTATAATGTTCCTAGGAGGTTTGATAGAAAGTGAAAGAAATAATTATAAGAAGGTTTACTAGAAGGTTCCACCTACTAGAAAGTTCCTTTACTAGAAATTTTCTAGGAGGTTAGATAGAAACTATATAAAAAGGTAGAAGCAATGCAATGGGATGTCTTGTGAGGCATATTGTAGTTGTAGCAACCATGGCTTGTGGAGTGATCCCTTAAGGAGAATGTGATGGTGTTACCCTACCTTAAGGGTTGTTTTTTACATTCTTGTATCTATTCTTGTGTAGATGTATTGTGGTATTTTTAAGGTTAAGGGTTACTTCTCTGGTTAAGGGTTTGATTTTTATCTTTTGCATGTCAAGGTTCACTACAAGTTGTATTAGATCTCTTTCTTGGGCACAAAGTGGTATAGTTCCTTATTGAATGTTTTTCAAGGGAAAATGAGGATGACATCATTCATATTGATTTCAAGGAATTTTTGTGCATAATTTTAAGAAACCAACCTTATATATGAGTTTCTCTAAAAAAAATACCCAAGTTCAAAAACAAAATCGTTCAAATAGGATTCCAGGAAGTTTAGTTATTGCTGATTTAAAATCAACTATTTTAGGGTTTTTCCAATGATGGTCGAATGGAATGTAGATTAGATACCTTTTGATAGAGTGCCCATATTTTATTCAAACCAATGCTAGTAGATGTATAGTAATCATGAAATGTTGTTATAATATTAAACTAGAGAAGTATTGCAGAAGTTATGATAATTTTAAATTAGCCACCTTAAACCCAAACCACACAAAGGAGCTCCCTTGAGAAGTAAACTATTTCTTCAAACCCATAGTTCTATTTTCAGGTTATAGCAAGGATGATGTATTTTGTAGGAAAATTTGATGGTCCTAGTACTGAAAAATCCATAAAATAGATAAAGTCTAAATATTCAATATGCTGGAGAATAGATCTATACATTAATTTAAAGGATGATGTTTGCATATGTTGGGACTCATATGGACTTAACTATGAAGAGATAACAATACTTTTAGATGAATAATATGAGAAAACATACTTAGATAGATGGTGTCATACCAAGAAGAACGATAATAAGATCCATAAGGGTTTACTTTCACATGAAAACTTCATGTTATAGGTTCATGGATGTATTTAGCAAGAGAATGTTATTGTTTCTATAAATCCTAGTAGCAAGCATAATTTCATCAATGTCGACATCACTAAAAAATTGCAATTCCCAACAAAGCATATTCAAAGCACATAGGGTGAGGGTGACAATGTTCAAATTTTTAAAGAGTTGAAGGTTACTATGGATAAACATGTTTTTCATCTTGATTTTCATGTGATAGATATGGATCATATGGATATTGTTTCAGATATCCTTGAATGGAGTTAGTTGGTAGAATTAACATCAATGTGAAAAAGAAGTTTATGAATCTTTAGTATAAGAAAAATAAAATTACATTGCAGTATATTTCTTTTACTAAACAAGAAAGGCTTGAGGTGGCACATGAAAAAGTCTTTGTGGGGAAACTAATTGCACTACCTATTGACACATCATATGAAAAATATGAACTTGAATAAAAACAAGCAATTATGTACCCAAAGAAAATCCCTGTGAAGGGAGTAAATAGGAAGAAGAATATAAGGAGCTACATGACTCAAAGGAACCACATGTTGAAGAGTCAAAGACCCAAGAACCACTAGGTAATTTTATTGTACATCACCACTCACACTACCCAGAGAAACAACACTAATCAAGGAAAGGTAGTGAGTTTCAACAAACTTACTATCAACTAACATAAAATCGGAAAGGCATCAAATATGGAGGCACATGGAGAACTAAAAATAATGAATATATATATATATATATATATATATATTATAGTATCACAATGATAATATGGAGCCAAAGGAGAAACCAGAATCAAGATCAAGGTGGCGAGGAACTAGTTGGACCTCATGTCCACATTTCACTGGGATGAATGGATGTTTGTGCTTGGTACAAGTTGACTACATTGCTTAGTAGAACATATTATTTGGCTTCCGCTCATGTTTAAGAGATGAAACATGCAAAGATGGATGTAATGTAATGTATGAAGGGAGGATAATATAGGGTACCTAGGGAGGTACCCAAGGGGGGTAATGGATGTAATGTGGCCATAATCATGGAATAGTCCCACTTAGTACTTACATAGGAACATGTGAAAGGGGATGGAATGCGATGTAGCGAGGGAGGATAATATGAGGTCTTACTAGGGTATTTTTTAAGGATTCAAATATTATACCTATGTATAATATTTTAGGCGACTATGTTAGTTTGAAAAATCATGCATATAACATGTAGGAGAATATTCAGTAAAACAATATAATTTGGTATTAAAACTTGTAAATTTTTGGTGAATATTATCAATTTAATCATATTTATATAAAAAATAGGCAAATTTTTAACCAAATTGGCGAATATGTTTTTAGAAAATGGTCAAAAAATAGCTAATTGGTGAAATTTCACCCCTAAACAATACCCTAGTTCCTACCCTAACCTTCTTAAGTAGATAGATAGGTCACAATATGGTGTGAAAGAAATAATTGTGAGAAGGCTTACTAGAAGTTCCTAGGACGTTAGATAGAAAGTGAAAGCAATAATTGTAAGAATACTTACTAGAAGGTTTCACCTAATAGAAAGTTCCTTCACTAGAAAATTTATAGGAGGTTAGATAGAAATTATATAAATAAGTAGAAGCAATGCAATGAGATGTATTAGGAAGCATATTGTAGTTGTAGCAAGCATGGCTTGTGGAGTGATTCTTTCCTCAATGAGTATTTGGTGGTGTTACCCTACCTTAAGGTTTCTTCTTTGCATTCTCATGTATATTCTTGTGTGGACATATTTGTAGTATTTTTGAAGTTAAGAGTTTAATTTTTAAATTTTGTAGATCAAAGTTCACTATACTTTCCAATTCAATTTTTCTAAGTTCTTTCTCTAGATTCATGAATTTTTTCCTTCCATAATGAAATTGGTTTGAAAGGCCATTGATTAAGTTGCCAATAGTTAATTGACACATTTGTGTTGATTTTAAGAACCATTGGAAAATTTTATCTAGTTCTATGGTTGAATAGATAGCTTAAACAAATTAGAATCACATTTTATGATAAATGTTAGGAGAAATTGATGTATGAGATAGTTAAACCTTGCATGCATTGACAAAGAGATTCATGTCATTGATAGGTATGTATATTTTTAAGAAAATGCATCCCCAAGCATTTTTGTAACAATTGAAAGCAACATTAAGGGGTATATGTGCCATATGGACTTGTAACCCCTTTTTTGAATTCAAAAAATAATTTGCTTAGGGAAATTTCGTTATCTAAGCAACTTTGGAAAAAATGCAAAAACTTATGTGGGGGTTGTCTGCCCATATATGGTATGATTGTTTGGATTGTTGAAGTGTTGTGATAAGCATTCTTATAGCGCTTTTATTGTTATCATTAATGTTTAGAAGTTGAATTGATAGAGTTGATAGTTGGATGCTTAGATAACCCAAGTATTAGTTAATTTCCCAAGAGAAATGTTTAATGGCAACAAATGTTAACATTTATTTTGCATGTGAGTTCATTATTAGCTTTTACCCATTTTAAATGTTTTATGTATGTGAAAGGGTTTTAGTGAAATAAGTGTTATAGGTGGTTGTATGCGAAGTGTATGGTAAAAGCTATCAACTAAGTAATTGTTACATTGAACTTGTTTGTCAAATGTTTGAAAAAATCCCTTAAAAATCGCTCAAAATTATATTGATAATAATTTTTATTACATCTTCGTCAAATGTAAATAAGATTGATATAATAAGTTGTCATTCTTAAATAACTCCATTACAATAAAATAAAGCCTTCTACCCAATCATGTCATCCATGCCATTCTATAGTTCCCCTGGATAAGTTGTTGAAATGGAATGGCTTTGCCCAGCCTTTATCAGAAAGAGGGAGAGTCCCATGTCCACTTTCAGATGATAACAAAAGCCATCCATTCAACTCAAATTCAAGAATTAGAAAATGTTTATAAGATTTGTTGGGCCCTCGCTTTCACCATCCCATGTAATATAGATCAGTTTACCTATGGGAGAGTGTAGTGCTCTCTTTGAAAGCTTGTCTGCCTCCTCATTTGATTCCCTATAAATGTGCTAGAAGTTAATGCCTTGAAAGATTGTCATAAGTTATCTTATCCTCATCTTCCACCCTTCGATATTGATCGCTTGCAAATTTCTTTTTTTGTTAAGCTAGTCGATGATTACTTTAGAATCCCCCATGACCTACAGATGATGTATATTTAGAAGATTCGCAATCCAGAGTGACGCCCATGCTCCCAAAAATTCATCCTTTGTGTTGGTTCCTGCACCACAACTAAAAATCCATCTATAATTCAGAGCCCCAATACATTTCAGCATCCCTCCTACCCTGCATCTTGAGCCCCCTACCTCCGCTGCCCTGTCAAAAAATGTCATTGTATAGCCTTGAAGTCTAAATAAAGGTTTTAATCTTAGTACCTAACATTTGTAGACAACCAATATTTTATGGAGTGCACCAAGAATCTTGGTGACTGCTGTAATTATCGATGGATGCTTCCCTTCGAAAATTGCCACATTGCGTTCCTTCCAAATAAACCATGACGTTATTAAAGGGAGAACCTTGGGTGCTGACCTGTTGTGAATCCAAGCTTCCATACATTCTGCCAAGGATTGGCCAGTCCAACAGGAAGTTAGATTTAAATGATGAGTAAGGGATGCCCACACTCTTCTCGTGAAATCACAATGAATGAACAAATGATGAGTGTCTTCTGTATTTTTTTTACAAAAAAAACACAGACCCAGGCCTATCCACCCTTTTTTAAGGAATGCTTCCCAAGTAAGCACTCTGTTTTTTGTTGCCGATAGGAAAAAATTATGATTTTTAGTTGGGTACACCATTTCCATCAGTCAATCTTCTAGCCTCTCCAAATCGGCCAAGAGCGAGTCGAAATAAGTGCTTCATAACATTTTTTTACGGTGAAATCCCCCAACTGGTCTCCTCCTGCCCAAATCAATACGTCTTTGTTAGTGGCTGCCAGTGTAATGCCTTCTCCATTCAGTGTTGTAGTAAAGTTTGTCCATTCTGTTGCCAAAGGATCCACTAGACCCAAATTTTCACTGGATTTCCAGCGCTTTGTGCAAAGGGAATGGCTTTGCGTCTTGGATGCATGCACGAGGAGGGTGATCTGATTATTATTAAGAAACAAACGTAAATCATTGCTTAGTATGGATGTTAACCCCAAACCAAGGATTAAATCACAACCAATTTTTATAAGAGTTCCACTGCCAGGAATCCACGTGATCCAGTTGATGATGATGGGTAGAGTGCACAGTAAGCTTGCCTAGATTCTTGATACAGATCGGACTTTATGTTCTGGTTTTCTTAGCCAATCGATAAGAGAGGAGTTTTTAAGATACTTATCTCTTACAACAAAGTGCCAAGGACTTTCCACAGTTAACACACGCCAAAGAGTAACATAATTTAATGATTGATTGAAAATATTTAAATCGTGAATGCCCCAACCTCCATTTCTTTTGGGTCTTGAAAACCGCTCCCAACTACAAAGGTGAATCCTTTGTCTTTCTTGGTGGCCATTCCACGGAAATTCGAAAATCAATTTCCTGATTTTGGTTAAGACCGAGTCGAGTAATGCTTCCAAAGACATCCAATAGACTGTTTGACCTTCCAGGACATACCTCCCAGTCGATGAGAGCCACCTGTTGCCCCAGAAATTGATTTTGTGAGATATTTTGGCCACAATCCAGTCCCAATCGGATGCTCGATGTGTCCCATTCTTCAAGTAGTATCCCACGTAACAGAATCCAGTATCGAGATCACTAAAGGTAAAGTTAAGGGTAGATTTGAATTCAACCAGATCATGATTTGAGAGGCCAAAGTAATGGGGTGTTGATTTTGAGAGGTTCACTGCTAGGCCAGAGGATTTACAAAAACGTATAAGCAGTTTATCAATCACTCTCCATTCCGAAAGGCTAGCTTTGGCTAAAATAAGGATGTCATCCAGAAAAAGAAACTGTAGGATAATAGTGAAGCTGACAACCTTTAAACCTATGATAGGACCCTCGGCTTGAATTTTTTTTAATAATAAGTTGAGACCCTCCATGATAAGTATGAAGAGAAGTCATGAGAGAGGGCATCCCTCTCGGATTCCCCTTTCGCTTCTGAAAAAATCAGTAGCCTCCCCATTAATAAGGACAACAAAGGAAGATGAAGTAATGCAAGACATGATCCAATTGCCCACAAGTAAACCCACCCCAATTTTCAGAAGGATCAATCTGAGGAGATCCCAATCAATGAAGTCATAGGCTTTCTTTAAGTCCATTTTGAGGACTAGTGCTTTTAACTTCTTCTTTTTGATACTGTGGAGCATTTTGTGTGTCGTCCCGATAGCATCTTGTATGCATCTACCTTCCAGGAAACCCAATTGTTCGGGAAAGAGTGACTTTGACAGAAATGGCTTGATACAGTTGGCAATGATTTTAGATATAAGCTTATAAAAAAGGTTGCAAAGGGAAATGGGGTGGAAGTCCTCGAAAGTTTTTGGATTATTGACTTTCGGAATCAATGTCAGAAAATTTGAGTTTAGGCCACCGACGATTTTTCCTAAAATTCTGGACTCTTCGACCATCGCTAAGAGATCCTCACCAACTAGATCGAAGAAGTAGATAAAAAAGTCTGTTGACCAGTCGTCCGGTCCCAGACTTTTTTCTTTCTTACAAAGAAAGATAACTGATTTTAATTATGCCATCGTAACGGGTTTGTACAGTCTGTCCACTTCCTCTTCATCAACCATAACAGGGAAAAGTTCTAATATTTTTAATTGGTCTTCTATGTTAGGTAATGAGGATGCTCTGTAGAATCGCTTGAAATAATGGACTGCTTCTTGTTTAATGCCCTGTCGATCCACCACTTTATCACCATCATCCCTATTTATTTCCCAAATATGTTTTTTAACTCTGTTATGACTAGCTATCTTATGAAAATATTTCGTGTTCTTATCTCCGCCTGCCAACCAGAGCGTCCTACTTCGCAATCGCCAATGCTCTTCCTCAGATCTTAAAAGTTCATTTCTCTCTATTTCCTGACACCTCAATATTTCCTTTTCTCCTTCCTCGTTATAGTCATTACTTAGAATATCATAGTATGTTTTTATTTCTGCTTCAATCAAAATCAGTTTTTCATTATTCTTTGTCTTCGGTTCTTTGTTCCATAATTTTGTAGCTTCTTTTAGGCCTTGTAGTTTTCAAATAATTGGTTTTTGTTTGCCTCTTTCAGATAGATAAAGCAGATCTCTCTATACACTTTCCACAATGACTAAGAATTCCTTTGTACTTAGCCAATGCTCATTAAATTTAAAAGGATAAACTTTGTAGGTAGATGGGAGTTATAACTGTAAAAGGACAAGAGCATGGTCGGAGACAAAGGGCATCTCGACCCATGACCTGTAAAATCCAAATTCGGATAGAAGTGATTCAGCTACTAGACACCTGTCTAATCTTCTAGAGATGGCTTCTTGTCCCTGGCGGCCATTCCTTTAGGTTGACAGCAGTTTCATTGGCTTTATGTCAATGAGGCGATTTGTTGAAAAGAGATTACTGTAAAAGCCATCCAGTATGCTTGTTCGATCCCCTCCCCCCAGGCCTCTTCTGGAGAGAGGAGGAGATTTAAGTCTTCAACTATTATTAAATTATTTAGTGTAAGGATTCCACTGTCATCCAACGTATTCCAAAAAGGAGTCTGATTGTTACAGGGTGCATAGATATTAAGAAGAGTGATATTCCTCAGAAAAATAAGACTCTTGCCTGATAATAAAATGCCCCCCACTGTAAGAGAAGGATCCATCTCTAACAGGTTAGGGTCCCACGCCACCAATAAACCACCGGAGGTGCCCATGGAGCTTACTGAGCAAACAACCCACGTCGGTTTGAAAGAAAGCAAAAAATCCCTCGATTTCTGAGCTGACACTAAAGTTTCTTGGAATAAAATGATCTCTGGGCAGGTAAGTGTCAAACAACATCGAATAGAAGCAACTTTGAGGGTGCCTCTGATCCCTCAAATGTTTAAGGAGAGAAACAACATTACTTTTCCCTCGCTAGGGCTTTCACTGCTCTAAGTGGCTTAGTATCACCGGATGAAGGTGTAGACTTAGATATCTTCACTAAACTTTGTAACTGGTTTTTTCGGAAACTTCTCGTCTTAATGGGGGAGATCTCAACTCCTAACCCCCTCGACCAAGAAAAATCTCTCCCCTGGCTAGCATGTTTGTTCTTGGAATTTGTAGTCCTGGATGTCTCCCCACTATCGATGTAATTCCTCCCTATAAAAGTAGGTATTTTAATAGCCTATTCCTTATACTTTATACCAGGAATCAAAGAATCTAGTAAGGAGTTAATGGTGCTCTTAGTCTCCTCTGGTTCTCTTGCACCTGCTTCCAAGGGAGAATCATACTCATCAAGAGGATTTTTGTTGTGGGGAGCCTCAGATACTCTCTCCTCACTCCCTTGAACTTCAGTAATGAGTGTGCCTCCTAAAGGAGAAAAATCTGTAGTGGTCAGGTGCCTCACCTTTGAACAGTCTGTAACTGAAAAAACCCCTTCCGAAGTTAAATGTTGTTGATCACTTGTCAAGAACCTTTGTTGTACTGGAAGGGAGGGTCCTGCTACACAGGAGACTAGAGGATGGACCTCACAAAGCGTAGCTTGGGGGACGGTCAAACTAGCAACAGAAAAGTGGGACGGAGAGTCAGCAAGCCTTACCCTGGGAAGTAAATCTCCTTCTATGGCCCCTTCCACACCGAAGGGCTACAACTCCATAGTTTCTGGAGAGGAAATGCTCATCATAATAGTAGAGGAGAGAGTGGTATCACGACTCACAGCTAGTGTATCAAAAGTAGTTATAATGGGACGAACCCCTTCCACCCCAGTGTGTTGAGTCTCCTTGACAATAAAAAGAGAGTTTTGTAAACCCTCGACACCTCCTTTTGAACCTGAAGTAGAATGAAACAACCCGTTCGAGTTGTTGACAACTTCCTTTTCCCACTCTGTTAGTGAAGAAAAGAGAGAAGGAAAATGTTGCATTATCTTACTTGAGAGAGTATTTGTTGGAGCCGAGGGAAGGTCGGTCACAGAAGTTGTAGAGTGAGGAGGGACCCTTGATGTAATATCCTCATCCATATAAGCTGGCGGGTCTTCCTGGACCATAGTTTCTTCAGACTTCTCCTCAATGACTTTTCCGTGGCATTCCTTTTGAAGGTGGCCAGTGCAATGACACCAACTACACTTGAAGGGTATGCCCTGATAATCTAAACGTTGCTTAGTAAGCCTACCTCACCACTTTATGTCCATCATCTCAGTCAATCCTTCGTGAATGTCAATCTCCACCAAAATCCTGCCCACTTTTCTAGCCGGGGACTCCATGGCCGTAGTATCCAATGAAATAAAACGCCCCAAAGATTTTCCAACTGCCATCAGGGCCCCCTCATTCCAAAAATGCAGGGGTAAAGTAGGCAATAATACCCACAAATTCCTTTGTTGGAAGTATTCAGTGACAGGATCAAAGGCCACCCTCCACCTTTTCACCATCAATGTACTCCGCCCTAGAACCCAGAACCTGTCCAGTAAAACAGACGCATCCTCCAGGGTTTTGCAAATAAAACCTATCCACCCTTTCGTGAGGTAATGAATCTCAGGAATGTATCCGAGAATAGGTTTCCAAGTTTTATGAACCCAAGCTATGACAAAGTTGTCTGCTAGGTAAGCGTAAGAGAATCTTCCTACCAATCCATAGAGGGTAAGCCTGCAAGTCTCTTCAAGCCCGACATCATCACCTAGAACCAAGTCTCTTCAAGCCCGACATCATCATCACCTAGAACAGTCAACCAATGTTCACTCGATATCTCCTTCATGATTGAAGGATTTACATATGCTACTTTTCAGTCACATTGATGGTGATTTCCTAGGCATTTTCTAACTGATCAAAATGTTGCCTCGAGCCCCAAATATATACATTGCCACTCTAATGCTATGATGAATGCTAAGGCCTATAACCTTCCCTACCCTCCCTAAGCCAATATAATATATTACTTAGCTAATCCCAATGCTAACACTTCACCAACAAAGGCACATATCTCTCACCTACATCTCATTTTGTTTCATCAAAATAAATAAATTAAGTATTTCATGATTTTCATGGACGCTCTGATTGAGCCAACCACTTTAAACCTCTCGTTGTTGGTGAGACACCCCACCATATAGATAGATGTTTAAAAGTTGGGGACACTTGCCAAATTTGAGAGAAGAAAATAGACTTAAAACACTTATATGGTGGATGAAATAACTCAAATTGTAATAAATCAAATGACACCATCCACATATACAAATCGTGATTAATTAATTAATCACATAACAATCATATCAGTAACTTATTATACAGATTAATCAACTCCATCAAAACCAAGAATACTAACTATATCGCATCAACCAAGAACATTCCACATATCATATACATAGATAAACAATGAGTACCATGACTATAAAAACCATCAACTAAATTAAAATGAATCTCCTAATCTTATACAAACAAAGGTTGCGAAAAAAATGAATTACACGTTGTCGTCTTATACATCATGACATCTACATTATTGTTTAAAGCATTCACAATTTCAACGTTCTATAAATTCTCTCCATTTTTAAATATATAATAGTTTATCATCAATATTGTGGGCACACACATTTCTTTTGTTTATAGAAAGGCCACTTTGATTACATAATGATTTCATTGAATATTATGATAGCAATAATTTGAGATTGGATACATATTAATTTATGTTTGGAATAAAGTTGAATGTATTTATGAAGTCACGAAGTACGGATGATTATAATTATACGATTTACATGATTTCACTTTATATTTATATATTTATTTATATGCCAAGATTTATCCATTTTTTTATTAAATTATAATGATTCACTTTATATTTATATATTTATTTATATGCCAAGATTTATTAATTTTTTTATTAAATTATAATGATTGTAAAATAAGATATTTAACGACTTGCCTTTTTAAAGTTTAGTAGATGTATATTTATAAACACGAGCATCAATATAAATACGTGGTCAACAAATCTTAAATCCATGTAAAGACAATACTACTATCCATTTTTACTAACCAAACCAAACCACTTTTTAGAAGATCCATCTAAATTTAAACTTATATCATAACTTAAAATTTAATTAACTATCATATGAAATTTACATTCGTACCATGAAAAGTGAAAAGTGAATGTCACATTCATCTGTTCGTTGAAATTTGTAAGGCACATCTTTAGTTATTTCTATTTGTTGTGGGTAATATTTATAAGGTTGCATGTTGGTAATCTATTGGCCATTTGCTTGTTTTATTGGGTGATCTATTTGTTTATTCCAACAAGGGTTTAATTCTTTGCAATTTGTCTTTTCCAGCGAGGGTTTAATTATTTGTTTATTCTAACTAGGGTAATATGTATGCTTACACGTAAGGAATGCTAAAGAATGGTTTGTATGCTTGTTGTGGTGGGATGATTTTGTATGGTTGCATGCAAGGAATGTTGGGTAGGATAAGAATCTATAACTCTTTTTAAATCTGAGAGCCAAATCTCTTTTATTAAATATTTTTCATGGCCATTTAATCCCAATTTGGATGAAGATTGAATTCACTTAGCCCTAGAGTGCATTTGGTTTTGTTTGGAGCTGAACTTCAAGAGATTTGAGTTTGTACATGGTTTTTGGCTTAGTTTTTAGTTGTTGTCGAGAAATAGGTAGGGTCCAACCTTTCTCATTATTTGTTTGGTTGTGTTTCTTTTTTATATGAATTTTGTTTCAATTTCTAGTTGGATGAATGACCACTGTTGTAGCTCAAATTTTATTTCATGGTCATTATGGACATTACCATTGTTAAAAGCCTTGCCTTAGAGTTTCATTGGCTCTCTTCTCTACGGCCAATGTTCTGACCCTAAACCTGCTCTTATTACGACCTCTAATATTTCTTTCATTTTGTTTATTGATTCCATATTTTACATGAACCTTTGAATATTTATGGCTTAGCTCTAGAACCCTCAAGATTGGCTCTTTATTTGGTTTGTGAGCTTGACTGCATGAGTTTTTGTATTGAGCTTATTTTATATTGAAAATGTGGTCATTAGTGTATTCTTACCCGACCAACTCAACTCATATGCTTTCCACATTTGCTATTGAACTCAATATTATTTTATCTTGGAACTCTTATTAGTTGTTTAGTTGTTGGCTTGATGTAAAACCATACTACAATAAATATGCATGGTTTTCTCTATATTATTTTTAAATCTTGAAGCCAAATTTTAGGTAGGGTAATCTTGTGTTTGAAGTTTCTATCTATCTTTGATTGAATCTTTGGGAATATATTGGTAGGCAAAAATAGTTTGTTTGCTTGTATGTTGGGAAGGAATGATTTGAGTAATATAAACATTTTTCATATAAGTATATATATGGAGTAATATAGCTATTTTCCTATTACATTTACATCTATTATGTAATTAGATTAGTAATAGATATCTCTGTCCTAGTAATAATAATAAATATCTATTTAATTGGAAAAATAATAGTTCTTTTAAACTAAGAATCTTCTTTTCTATAGTAAAAGAGAATTAGTGAAGGACCAAACAAGGCTTTGCTTAAAGTACTAATAGAATTCAAAGATGTTGATGAACACTTTGAGAACCTCAATTTGATTATATATTTCCCTTGTTAATTTTTATATTCTTTGTAAAATAATTATCTTGTGTGTATTTAAATTAGTACGTAATTAGTCTTGTGCTTTAGAGCTATTATATATTGCACATCACAAAATATGCCACAAAATATAGTTGTGTGAGTAATATAGCAATTTGTTATTGGTTTATTCAAAGTGTTATTGGTTTATAGCAATTTGTTACTGGATTATAGTTGTGTGAGTAATATAGTTATTTGGTAGCAGTAATATTTGCTTTGGTATTGGTTTGAGCAATGTATTAATGCTCATAATGGAAATTTGTAATGGCAATTATTATGTAATTATATGTTTGGGCCATAGAGTTATTTTCAATTCTAGTTATTGATTTGGATAATATAGCTATTTGGTTTAAGTAATATTTGCTTGGTTTGAGTAATGTATTAACACTTTTAATGGAAATCTACATTTGCATTTGATTTGATTAATATTTTTTATTTACATATTACATTTTCATTTGCTTTTGATTTGTTGAATATTTGTTATTTACATATTGCATTTGAATCTATTTGTTATTTGTTAAATATAATTACATTTTTAGTAACTATATTGCATGTTACTATCTCCCAAATCCTAGTGTATAAGCTAATTAAGAGTTAGTTAAATTATGAAGGAGCACACATTATTATTCTATATTACTTCAAGAAGGAAAAGAGATAGTTAATAATCACTATAACTATATTACTGTGAATAAGAATTAGTTAAGAATTGAATAAGAGTTGAAATGAGACTATATTGACATTGCAATGTAAAGAGTTAAGAGTTAGTTTATAAACTAGTTAAGAGTTAGTTAATCTATTATTATTTATAATAAGTGTTAAAATTCTTAATTTTAATTTATCTATCTAATTAAATTAAAAATATATATTGTAATTTTAGATAATTAAATTAGTAATAGAGGTTGCAACTAGCTTATTGGGATATCGAAAACCAATTATAGAAAACCATACTTTCATTTATATTAGCATTATCTGAATACAATGCCTTGAATTGAAGAGGAAACTAGGACATAAGATTTAATTATGAAAATGTCCTTTATAACTTGGGCATGAATACATACTAATCTAGGCTTTCACTTGCATTCGAGGAAACCTAGAGGATCTCCAAAAAGTGTATTTGTAATAAAATCCACATTGCATGTGGTTAGGCTAAATAGAAAACATTTGCATGCTTGAGGAGGATGAGCATATTCATCACATGAGAAGAGCATCGGAATTTAGTGGCCAAATTATAGTTTGCCTAAATCCATCCTTGATATTTGAAACTATAAGAGCCCTTTTAAAAACTCTACTAGCAAGTCATGCTAATTCAAACCTTTTTACCTCTATCCCTAGGTTCTTTACCACCCATGATGCTCTCTCAGATCTAAAGTAACTCTCAAAAGGCCCAAAAACACTTACATCAAGGGGTTGCAGCCCATGAGTAGCATGTGTAGGAAAAGTCAACAAGTCAATGCCCATCTTGTTTTCCTCCTCCATGGTTTGTAAAGCTATGTGGTTGTTATGGCCACAAAAAATAATCAAGTGTCTCTTTTCAAGTGAGACACCACTAGGTACAGATGCAACAAAATACTAAACCTATTTAAAAAAAAAATACTTAGTCATCCATGCATTGGGATGTGCATCGATGTATGCTCCTAGATCAAAATTTACAATATAGTTCTTCAATTGAGACTTTTTCTTGAACAAATAAAACCCATGGATTGAGATATTGACTATATTTACACAACTTAAAACAGTTATCCACTCCCTACTCTTATGTAGATTTTTTGGCACATTCATACTCCCTCTCTTGGAAATTACACACATGCCACAAGTCCTTAAATATTGTAAACTAGTATCGTCATAGTTCCATATATGTTATGGAGTATAGGAATGTTTCTCATATGCATTGGATAGATTGTTATAGAAATTGGTCACAACTGTAGGGTGTAAATTCAAAGCTATGTCTCTATCTAGGCCCTTTGTCATTCGTAACACAAGCTCTGGATGTATGTTCTTGAACCCTACCGACCATGATTTCCTAGGAAATCCATCTTTGAATGGATTCAACCTATAGTAAAATATTTGAGCAACATTGTCCTTTAGTTTTATCAACTCCAACCCATGGCCCATTTTAGCCATCTCCTTACACTAAACAACCACTTCTTCCTCCTCTTGTTTAGTTAACATTGTAAGCGGCCCTTTTCTCTTTGTATGAGTGAGACCATTTAAACAATAATGTAGTGATGTTGGTGTAATTCCATATATTTTAGTAGCTTCTCTTACTGAATATACATTAAATTGAACATCACCAATTGCCTTCATTATATCCTCTTTTGTCCAACCTTTGATAGTATTGAACTTCTTGGTTGAACTTGCACCTTGCATTGTAATTGATGGTGGATGAACTCCTTCAACCTCCACCTCCTTACGCTCTTCAAGATTTGTATGTAAACTCTCTTCAACAACACCCTAGTTTATATACTCATCTAATGTAGTGTGTTGTAGCTGGGCACCCTTGGTCACTCGACTTCTTGCCCTCCTTGTACAAGTAGCTATATTCACTCTTGCCATGACTGCAAAAGCCTATAAAAGAATAACATAAACATACAAACAATACAAAGAGTGGAAACCCAACCGTAGAGACACACAATAGAAACCAACACAGAATAAATATATTGTAATAAAAGAAAATCCAATGTCAAACAAATAGAAAATAAACAAAGTGTCAATATTTGAACTGAAACATACAGAGATAATATACACAAATAACGGAAACATACAAATAATAGATATAGTCTCAATACTTGAAATGGGGATACTATGTGAGGGAATATTGACAATGATCTTTTGAGCAGTTTGGAATTGTGAAATCCAGTAATGGTTCACCTAGGGATGATAGATGTTGATTTATAGTATTCTAGTTTGAGATTTTATTAGTGGATGGTCATTGGAATGGATTGTATACTTGAATTTTGAATGTGTGTCTAGGATTTATATGATTATGATCCAATGGTTGGAGAATTCCCCCAGTTGATCCTTTTGCTTCTGAAGTGTTTAATTGTCTCAAGGGATTTGACTTGACGAATTTAATAGGTTGGTTGTCATATGATTGCATTCATAGGGTTGGGTTGTTAATCACACTTGCAGGTGAGGCTAATCATAAATGGTTGAATTGATGTGTAGGTGAAGATGAGTGTCGGGATACTCTTGGGCTTGCTATTTGGTAGATTTATCTCCATATGTCAATCACTTAGTTTGGTATGATAGATCTCCTATACTCGCAGATTGAAAAATATAGGATAGTTTAAGATTTGATTGTGTCTTTATGTCAGGAAAATATATCACGTGGAATAAACAACATGTTTTGTATGGAAAATATGTAAGGCATGTACTTTGGTGCTGAAAAAAATCAATCTCTGGATAGTTGTGGGCCAACCAATTTATGAGTAATTTTTGAACTTGTTTTGGACATTTTGTAATACTTTAATGAACTATATTTAATATTTTACTACTGGAAATAGTTATCATCTATTGACAATTTGATGTGACCTCTTCTATGAACATTATTGGTCCTTGCACCACTACCAATGTCTCTCTCCTAATCCTAACTAATAATGAAAGCCTCTTATGATATAAACTATACGTTTCATTTGATGTTCAATATGCACCAAATTCATATTAGTTCACTATACTTTTCATTTGATGTTCAATATGCACCAAATTCATATTAGTTCCCATGATAAAAAAAAATTCAAATGTGTTTTAAAAATAAATTATTACATTAAGTATTTTTAAAATGAAAAATATTTTTATAATTTTCTAAATACATTATATTTTTAGCTCGTAAATGAAATTTCAAATTTAACATAATGTTGGGCACATGCCCATTTTGAGAAGAAAGACTATTTTGGGCGTAGGCCTATTTTTGGAGAAGAACAGGTGGTAGGAAAGCAACATGCAAGAGGAAAAGCAACATGCAAGAGGGAAAACAACATGCAAGAGGAGAAGCAACGCGACGAGAAGGCAAGCAAGCCTAACCATGATAGGGTTAGGGTTTTTGACAAAGGTTGTAAGGGCTATAAGCCAATAGAGTAGTATAAATAAATACCTAGGAGGTCTAGGTTAAGGGTTCGATGAGTTGATAATGGATACTATGATTGTAATAAGGTGGTAGAAGAGTCAATTAAGCTATATTTTGAGGGTTAGGTCACAGGCTGAGGAGCTTGGTGTGATCTAGTCTACCTCACAGAGGTTCCTTAGCCTCATCATGATTGTATGACTGCAGATGTAATGCGTGCAGCGCTATATTTTGCAACAGACTAAATAAAAGAGTAGAGAAGCCAAATCTTTGTGGATGTAGCCCAAGAGGGGGTGAACCACGGTAAAACTTTGGTTCTATGTGATGTTTATTGAATGTTTACTTTCTGTCAAAGATTATCTTATGAATGAATGGTTAAGATAGATATGTTAGCATGCATGCATGAGGAAAAATATGAATGAATCTTAGTAATACTTAAATCATTAGTAAGATTAATGCATGAAGAAGGAAGAACCACCCCAAAGATCCCCACTCATGCCTATACTGTAAACACATGAGTATTGCAGTCACCCATAAAGCTATCTCGGGTGAGACTGCGCGGTGCACACTATGCACAACGTTGCCTTATGGTTTAACAGGACGGCCGATAGTTTTAGAGGGTTTTGTTGGAAGCTTATTGAGATCCCAACCTAGATCAACCCAAGAAGTGAAAGAAAGAACTAACCAACAAATTGGTCCATTTCCATTTGGAACTACATAGGATTGAGTGGACGAGATCCATGGAAGAAACACACGGAGAATGAAGGTATAGAAGAGAATGTTTAGGCCATGGAATCCAATGAAGGCAGATATTGAAAGATGGTTGAAAACAAAGGAACTTGAGTTTGTGCAGAAGGATAACATAAACCCTAAGTTAACACTGTGCAAATATCTTGATAAATACGTGTTTAGTGATTTGCATGAGGTATTTTTCTGTGATTTCCCACATTTTTTTCAGGAGTGGCTATTGAGATTAAAAGACAACCACCCTACAAATAAAATTAGATAGTTGTAATGGAATCCTATGGAGATTGCGCAGTCACAAAAAGTTAATAACAAATTTACGCTCGCAGTAGATTTCTGGTTAGACAGTATTGTCGCAGAGTTTATCACCGACTTTGTAGTAGATACCGCAAATTCCTACACTGAAGCAGAGAAAGACTTTCTAAAATGACCTAGAGGTAGGTATATCATATCTATGTATACTTCAATCAAGATTTTATTGTATAACAACGGTGTGATTACCATGGAATCAAACAGCTGAACTTCCCTGTGTGCATGGGGGAAGGGGGGAAGAACTAAAAAGAGGTGGAAAAATGGAGAAAGATATGGATAAGAGAAAGAATGAGTAGGCCATGGACCCAATCATGATGGAAGAATACATGATAAAGAATATAATGGCAGAATTTGGAAAGACGCGCAGTGGAGCACCCTACCAATATAAAATGAATAACAAGAAGAGAGCCATAGCTAATAGAGAGGACTTGGAAAGCGATGAGGAAGAGGTAGAGGATGTCTAGGCTGTGGAGCAGATTGAGGAAATCTTGTGCGCAACATATGAAAGGAAAACAGGAAGTCCAACATCAAGGATAAAAGGAAGAAATCCAATCCAGATCACCATTAGTGTGGAACCTACAACCCCATGTGCACCTAGTACACCAGCGTTTAGAAAACTGAATTTTAGTGAAAGAAGAACAAAAGTACAAGGATCCAATGAAGGAGAATCAACTGGGGGAGGTAGTTCAAGAAGTAACAGTCAAATATCTACAATGTGCGGAGGCAATAGTTCAACACAATTCAAAATGGAAGGACATGATCCCATGATCATATTACCAAAAATTCAGGGAGAGGCATATGAGGACCCTGGAAAACACTTATTCATATGTGAGAAGATCTGGGAAGCAAAGCAGATCACATATGAGGATACAAAACTCACGTAGTTAGATATCATGCTAAGAGACCGTCCACTGGGCTGGTACATGAGCCTAGATGTAAACAGTCCACCAGAAGTAACAAGGACTATTGCAGACATGAAAAAACTATTGATAAATGAATTTTAGAATCCTAGATCAGAGGATCAGTATATGAATGAAATGATTGAAATTAGGAAAAAACTAGGTGAGTCTGTTTGGGATATTTATCATAGGTTTAAACGTTTTAAAGGTAAGTTGAAGTATGCAATTACTGACATGAAACATAGGCACTTATATGTGAACGCAATATTACCACATTTTAAATACCCATTAATACAACAGAAGTTCCAAACTAAGGAAGAGGCTCTGCAGGCAGCCTTACAACTAGAAGAGAACCAATATCAGAAGACAGATCCAACAATAGAGGAGTTGAAGGAGGATCTGAAAAACCTAACATTTCAACTTAACTAGAATAAGGGAAAAGAGAAAAGAGAAGTTGTTTGGTGTACCACACGCAAGACATAAGGACACCATATGAACGAATGTCCATCTTTCGTGTAGTATATGGAAACATGATTACCAAACCCTTTTCCAACAGGAGGACCATGGTGCGAGATTTGTAACACATATGGGCATGATCCATATCATTTTCCAATGATGCATAAGTATAATACAATACCCAAAATTTCATACTGCAATTTTTGCAGGTCATTGGGTCATGATGATAAAGATTGTAGGATGATGGAGTTGATGAGATAAATAAATTCAGATACTTATAGAGTGAAAGTAGAAATGATGAAAGGACAAGCTGCACCTCGGTTCAACCAGGTACCACCGCCATAAAACAATGTGCAACAACAATATAACAATGCACAGCCTCATTACAACAATGTGTAGCCATAGTATAACCATGTGTAGTATAATCAGGTACCTCAATACAACGCACCGTGAAGAGATCGTGGTGGATACATAGGTGGAGGATGAGGTAGAGGAGGATTTGGACGAGGAAGAGGTCCAGTAGTGTGCCAAAACTTCCAACAACCAGGACATTATGCAAGGGAGTGTCCACTTCCACCAACGACATGTATGTACTGTCATGCAACAGACCATGATACATAAGGCTGTCCAACACTCTTGGGAAAGATCCAAGAAAAAAGGAACTAGAAAACGAGAGTGTCTATTGGATCTCTGTAGAAGACAGGGATGATGGGAGAAACATCAATATAGTCACTGGAGGAGGAGCCAAGACAAGAAATGAAGCAGTAAAATCAGATCCAACGCAACACCAATGGGTTAAGAAGAATACTGAACCACAGAAGCATTTTGATGCACGAAAAGAAAAAGAAACATTTTAGGAGGCCAGACAAGAGTTTCTCAAAAAAAATGTGTCATCTACATCATTTGTGTAGCACACTCAGAACTTACTAATGTATGAAATTCCCTCTTCAATGGACCATACCAGTGAAGCACAACCTTTAGAGAAATTAAGTAACATAAAAACTTTTTTTCAATCCTATGTTAAGTTATTGAAGGATCCATCATCTGTTAATATCTTACAAAATATGCTAGAAAGATGTAACATAGAGGTAGAAGTAAAATTAGAGAAAAAAAAAAGAGTCAATCATCTCCATACAAGAAGAAGGACAAGCAGGGAATTTAGACTAAATGTTAATATTGGGGACTTCAACATGGGTGATATTATACTAGACTTAGGCTCTGAAGTAAATGTCTTACCTAAGAATACATGGTAGTGTATGGGAGAGCCCACACTAGGCTATTCACCTATCTAGTTTAAATTAGCAAATTAACACAGAGTATTACCAATTGGAAGGATTAAAGGTGTGACAAAAGATTTGGATGGAGTGCGCACTATGGCAGATTTTGAAGTAATAGAGATAGTAGATGGTACAACACCTTACCCAAAATTGCTTGGATTGGATTGGGCATTTGATAACCAGGCCATAATCAACCTAAAGACAAGGAAAATAAATTTTGAATCAGGTGAATATAGAGTCATTACACCATTGGATGCGTCAGAAGGAGAAAGGTTTGTAGAGCCCACTTGTTTGGATTTGGAAGAAATAAACCAGTTGTACATAACCATCGCGTGAGAAGAGGATTATGTCAACCCAACTGCAGATGGGTTACTTAGCTGGAGAAGCATTACTTCATGTTCTTTTGACTCGGATACAGGTTTGGATAATTGGCAACATAGATTACATGAAGTTTCCACAAGAAGGTGCGCAAGAATAGACCACGCAATAAAATGGGTTGGTACAGAGATAAAAGAACCTCCCAGTGTTCATGGGTTAAATGAATTAGAGGAATTTATGAAAAAATATGAAGAGGAAGTGTTAGAAAATCAGAGACTCTTAGCCTTAGACATTGCACTCAAGGAAACACTTGCAAGATGGTGGGGTGCACATAAAGAAACAATTTAGAACTTGTATCAATGTAAATGATTACTATGCATTAGATTTGGTGCAGAACAAGGAAGCAATATAGTCCAGAGTTATGATGGGAAAAGCACACCATTGAAACACTTGGAGAAGTGTAGAACATAGTGGAGGATGACACCACTAGAGGAATGGCCTCATCACTTTATCCATACATTGGACTAAATTCCAAGGAACTAGTATATAGACCAAGAGATGTGCATAAGTACTACAGGATGGACAAGATTACATTAGAACTTTGTAGTAACCTTCTCATTTGAACATGAGAACCCCAACATTGATTCAGCGCTGGAGCTGATACAAGGAATGATATTTATTGATGAACCAGAGGTTGAACTCATGAAAAAATATCAACAACAAAACATACAGACAGTCAAATAACTACTTTCATGCTATCATGTTGAAGAGGAAGCGCGAGATGAAGATGATGCACGCAAAATTTAGATTACAGAAATTGAAGGAGAAAGAGAGGTGGAAGGTCTATCTCTGGAGTCAGAAGTATTTGCTACACCAATCAAATTTAAGAAAGTCAACATTGGGAAAACTGACAATCCTAAAATGACAAGTATTGGAGACTATTGGGATGAACAAACAGTAGAAAGAATAACAGAGTTATTGTGTGAATACAGTGACATGTTCCCAACTACCTTTACAAATATGAAATCCATAACAGGAGAGATGAAAATACCTCTCAAACCCAAGGCAAGACTTATCAGGCAAAGACCTTACAGATTGAATCCAGTGTATAAGCAAAAAGTGAAAGCACAAATTGATTGACTGTTGGAAGCTGGTATCATAGAACCAATAGAGGAATCTGAATGGATAAGCCCTATGGTAGTCAAAGAAAAGAAACAAGGGGGGATAAGGATTTGTGTAGATTTGAGAAAACTAAATGATGCTTGCTTACATGACCCTTTTCCTACCCCTTTTATAGATGAGGTCTTAGAGAATGTGGGAGCACAGGAAGCATATTCATTTACAGATGGATTCTCAGGGTACAATCAGATCATAATAGATCCAGAGGACATGTATAAGACTACTTTTTCTACAGAATGGGGATCCTACAAATATACAGTCATGTCATTTGGGTCGAAGAATGCACCACCCATATTTTCAAGAGTAGTCATAGCTACTTTTAAGGAGTTTGTACATCAGTTTCTAGAAGTATGTTTGAATGAATAGACCGTATATAGTCTTGTAAAGGATCATGTAGAAGTGTTAAGACTCATCTTGGAGAGATGCAGGCAATGTCATATCTCATTAAATATTAAGAAATACATTTTTGGCACACCTTTTGGAATATTGTTGAGACATATAGTGTGTAAACAAGGTTTACTAGTGGATCCTACTAAGATTACAGTCATTGTAAATTTACCACCACCAAAGTCATTTCTCCAGTTAAGAGCAACACTGGGACATACAGGCTATTACAGGAAATTTATAAAGGGATATGCTCAGATTACTGCACCAATGGAAAAATTGTTAAAGAAGGACACTAGATTTAAGTGGAATGAGGACTGCTAACAAGGATTCGACACCTTAAAAGAAAATATGGTAACAACACCTATCATAGTATTCCCAAATTGGGAAAATAAATTTCATGTGCATGTAGATGCATCAACCATAGCACTTGGAGCAATTATGGCATAGCTAGGAGTAGGGGACTTAGACCATCCTATAGCCTTTGTAAGCAGAAAGTTGTCAAAATCATAGCATAACTACAACACCACAGAAAGAGAAGGCCTAGCCATGGTATATGCACTTAAAAAATTCACGCACTATTTACTGGGTAAACACTTTAAAATGTTCACATACCATTCTGCCCTCAAATATCTATTCAACAAGCCAGTGTTAGGGGGAATGATCTATAGATGGCTGTTTTTATTCCAAGAATTTGATTTCTAAGTAATAGTCAAACCAGGGAAGATGAATGAAGGACCTGATCACCTGTCAAGGGTAACTAATGGAGAAGAACCTACTAAATTGGAAGACAACTTCCCTGATGCACAGTTATTTTCAGTACATGTAGCTGATGAATACTTTGTCGATATTATTGAATACTTAAGTACAGGGATTGCACCACAAGAGTTTAGCACTACGCAAAAGAAAATTCTGGTAGTCGAAGTCGTAGATTATCAACTCATTGCATGACATTTATATAAGATGGGCGTATATAACATTTTGAGAAGGTGTGTATTAGAACATGAAAGGCCCATAATTTTGGCAGAAGCTCATGAAGGTATAGTTGACGGACACTATGCGGGAAAATATACCGCGCAAAAGGTATTTCATGCAGGATTATGGTGGCCAACAATCCATAAAGATTCCAATGAACATTGCCATAAATGTGATGCCTGTTAGAGGGTTAGAAAACCCAACAAAAGGGATGAGATGCCTCTAAGACCACAAGTGACTCTATAGGTATTTTACAAATGGGAAATATACTTTGTTGGACCAATCAATCCACCAACAAAAAGGTCAGGAGATAGATATATCATTACTGCGACTGAATACTTAACAAGATGGGCATAATCAACACCAGTCAAAGACTGCAACGTAGAGACAACAACACACTTCTTGTTTGAGAAAGTGATCACTAGATTTGGATGTCCAAGGATTTTGATGAGTGACCAAGGAACTCATTTTATCAATGATACCATTAGGGCTATGACTAAGGAGTTTGAGTTCTATCACTAGAAGAGTACACCATACCATCCTTAGGTAAATGGAACAGTAGAAGCTTTCAATAAGATCTCGGAAAATGCTCTGACAAAGACCTACAATGTCAACAGAGATGTTTGGGACTTGAAAATACTAGCAGTACTGTGGGAATATAGGACCACATGTAATAATTTTACATGAAAAACACCATTCAGATTGGTGTATGGGTAGGAAGTAGTAGTGCCATTAGAATTTTTGGTACCTAGTCTGCACATAACAACAATTACCAACATGAAAAAAAGAGGTGTAGTACAGGAAAGGTTAAATCAACTAATGGAAATGGAATAGGAAAGGATTCTAGAAGGATTTCACCAGGAGATACAGAAAGAAAGAGACAAATCATGGCATGAAAGACATATTAAGAAGAAGAGTTTTAAGGAGGGAGACCTAGTCTTTCTCTATGATAGTAAATTTTTTCAACATTCTGGTAAGTTTAGAATGCATTGGCTGGGGCCATATGAAGTAAACACAGTCACATATGGGATATATATACATCTAAAGGACTTGGGAGGAACATAATTGAAAGCAATGATCAACGGTAGTCGACTGAAACTGTACAGGGACAGTTGACCTATTAACCCTTAAAAGTTACAGTGCAGTGAGAAAAACATGTATATAGTGTACTATAGCAGATATTAGGACAAAAAAATGATAAAAAGAAATAAAAAGGGGAAAACAAAGAAAAAAAATATACAAAAGTAGAAAAGAAAGAAAATACAAAATACTGGGAAATATTGTGCGCAACAGATAGTGGAAACACAACAAAAATAAAAAGTGAGCGCGCGGAGCATTTGGTTGGAAAGAAGCAAACATTGTGCACTAGGGGAAAGTCACAATAGAAATGTACGACGCACCGAAAAAGTGC
The DNA here is from genome assembly GCA_000966675.3 of Picea glauca. Classification (NCBI taxonomy): domain Eukaryota; kingdom Viridiplantae; phylum Streptophyta; class Pinopsida; order Pinales; family Pinaceae; genus Picea; species Picea glauca. Next base: position 2,270,566 of record JZKD02S1999897.1, read on the forward strand.
AATGCACTAGAAAAGGGGCCAACGGTCGGAAAATCAAAACCCAACCGTCAGGGTAAAAAGGAATGAATTGGGCATTTATGAAATTGAATGAATCATACTCCACAAGCTTCAACACATTACTAACAACCAAAGAAGCTTCTCCAAGAATATTCAGGGCCCTTATGACACCCTATATAAAGTGGAAATACAGGCCAAACAAGAATTATTATGAATTTTCAAACCCGCGAAGCTAACAAGCATGACGATGAGAGGCGAACAGGTGAGTGCAGAGATCGAAGCAATCGAAGCTCAATCAGGAAAGAAAGAATTACCCAATATGGAACCTCCAAAGGTTGGTGCACTAAGCCAAATAACATGAAAAACATGCAGTAGTATCAAGTCACTGCAGGAAACCGGGGAGGCAGAACATGAATTTACACAAAGAGATGGAATCGTTGATGTCGACGACATTCCCTCCCTGCAGGTCGAATCAGTGAGCACCACACTGGTAGAGGAAGAAGAGAAGGCCCCGACGTTGGCCAGGATGGATATTGACAGTGTGCAGGGCCATGAACCATTAGCCACATGCAACCCACAACAACTTGTCACGGCCGAAGCAGCCCACATAACGAATGTTGGCGACAACGAAAATACAGAGTCTGACGGGTCGATATCACAACCTATGGTGGGGTCCGCATAGTAGAAATAAGTACAGATTGAAGACATCATAGGGAATCCATAGTCGATCACGAAAGATAGAGAACCAGAGGATGGGACCTCTAGCCCGTTGGTAAAAATAAAGGGAAAACGACCCATTGTGCGGTCCCCACACAAGCATCCTGATGCCTCGATTGTTTTACCATGCATTCCAGAAGGGGTGCAGGCCACACCAAATCTACTAGGTTGCATGGAAAGGTTAAGATACACAGACTATGATGTGTATAACACCAGAAAATTTCTAGAATTTGCGCACTAGGTGTACGTGGAGAGCCTAGGAACAGGTCCATTTGGAGATCCAATACTGCATCCAAAGAAATGGATGGTAGGCCTAGAAAACACAGGGATCTTGAACTTGGTAGAGATTCTCCACTTTGGCAGGGAGAAAGAGGTGAACAATTGCATCAAGAATTTGATGGCAGTCCTCCATGGAGGATTTTTATGGTTAGAAGAGAATACCTCCATCGACGTATAGTTGATTGCATTCATCATAGGTCTTCCATCAAACGACAAGGGTCTCGCGTAGTACCTGGACAATAAAACTAAATAAAAGGCACTAGCAAAAGAGATGAAGAAGACATATGATACGGAAAGAGGTTCACGTAGAATTATTATAAATAGAATCAATGACGCAACCACAAGGATGGACATGAAATTAATGGCATGCAAATTACTATGCAAATGTCGCAAGGAGGAGGTCCATGCAGGGGTTGTCGCAGTAGCAACACAATGTGCAAATGACACCATGCTTAGTTGGGCCCCATATTTACTGAACATGTTCCTAGACTAATGCAAGGACACATAGGACTTGGGAACAAAGTTCCACTCTCCTGGTTGTTGATTTTAATAGCACTAATTGGATGGAAAGAGCTTCCCTATTCCTATTTTTGTTACAGGGTAGGACGTTGTCACGCAACATAGTACACGTCGATGGGAAGCACTTCAGACCCCAAACGAATAAGTGACAATGCTAGAACCTTTGTTGGTAACTCAACGACATACAAAACAACATATCCAACACTTGGAGGATAAATCCGGAAGTGGTTGCCCAATATCAAGGGATAGCCAACTTTAGGGCTACGCGACACAACATGTAGATCCAAGCACGCAGGGATCCATAGAAAGAATGGTTGCAACTTCGATTCTGCATCAATGTAGAGGAAGTTGAAATGCTAATGAAAGACTGGAAGATCCCATTCATCACCAAGGACATGCCCATGGGAAAATAAGTGGAAGAAGGGTCATCCATAACACATGCAAGAGACAATGTTGCGCCCAAGAAACCAACACAACAGGGGAAACCTGGTCAAAATCCAACGCAACAAAAGAAAGGCAGTGCTCCAAAGAAGGATGCACAGACAAGAAAGAAGGACAAGGCCCCAATGCAGAAAGAACAAGGAAGGGGGGACACAACGACATAGGAAACCCCTTAAACAACTACTACACAAGTAACAGAGCCACCCAAACAAACAATTATACATACATGGGGGGCACGCAAGAAGGCCAAGGCCCATAAAAAAATCCCAAAATATACAATCATTGACGATGATGTTGATCTTGTCGCAGAGAGAGTACATGATTGCGCAACAGAGGAGTTTGAAGAGGCCGAGAACCAAAGAGGAAGGTGTTAAGCCCTAATATTGGTTCATTACCCCTTAATTGGGCCATATTATATTAGTAATGTTATTTTATTTATGTCGGATTTAGGCCATTAGTTGTAATTATACCTCCTAGTCTCCTATATATACCAAGGAGACATTTTCA
>JZKD02S1999897.1:2303865-2329582 GCA_000966675.3 Picea glauca
TACCTTAGGAAGACTTCATATCGCTCCCTGGCACAACGTATAAAGGAAGACTACGACGATGTAGAGAAGGGAAAGTGAGGCTACAAGGTAGACTCCATCTAGGATGGTGCAGTGCGCCTAACTTGTTATCTTATAGCTGGCAAGCTCGTCAGAAAGAACTGGTCGAATCAAGTCACCGGATTTGTAGTAGACCTCGCAGGGAAGTGCGTCGAAGGAATGCAAATGAACTGGGCGATTTACCTCGTCTGAGAGTTGGAGAAGGACTGCCGCGAAGCGCAGGATCAGGGATGAGTTTTATTTTAGTTGGCTACTGGTATTGATCGCATTTGTCGCCTGATAGATGCCGGAAGGAGTAGCATTCCCCGAAGTTGAGCCATCAGAGCCGTTGGCCGCAAGGTTCTCCACCTTGTGGTACATGAATGATATGGTGAAGCAGTGGAAATCGAACACGGTGTTCCATGCTTACTACTTACAGCTAAAGTGCACCATTGAGTCATTTCCATGAATGACCCTGAACACTTTGCATCAATATAGGCCGCTAGTGAAGTTCTGCACATATCGACACTTTATCTACATCACCGTGCAAAAGGATGAAAGAAAGGAGGAGTTGCATTCCTACTATAAGTTGACCGATGAAGATGTGGAAGAGATCACTAAAGAATGTCCAACAAAGTTCCTTGTACTAGTGGAAGATGCAGAGCTCTCTGATCCCAACATCATTGGAAGTCCATTGGTCACCCGGGTCGAACATGATGGACAGAAGAAAAATAAGAGAATGGAGGATGTCCAGAACATATAAAGTGATGAGGAGGACAACGCCTTAGAGGAAAGTAGGCCAGACTCACCAGGAGGGGAAGAAGGAGACAAACAAGACAAATGCGAAGTTACACCTCTGAAGGATCCCCTTACAGAGGTCGAGACATCGAAGAAAAGGAAGGTTTCTCCGCAGAAACCCTCAGCAAGAAAGAAGACCTGAGCCAATAAGTCTCAGTCGAAGAATGTACTCACAGTGGATGATGTCAATCTCATCATCACAGCCGTGGAGGATGCCTCAGAAGATATCCTATAGAGACATGAAGAAAAGCAAGAAACATTGTATGAAAGAATAGAGAATGAGCTCAAGGACATACAACAAGCTATCCATTCGAGCCGTGCAGTACCTACTACGCCTTCGTCATTAGAAATTGCAGAATTGGGGGATGAGCCCACCCAATTACAAAGGGTAGTAGATGAAACTGAGGTTCAACTCCATCAAGTCTAAGAAGAAAAGGAGCAGGCCAAAAAGGCCTTGAAGCAAGAAAAGGAGGAGGCCCTAGAGAAAATTCGAGTTGCGAAGAAAGAGAAAAATGACATTCAGGCGAAGTTCGAGCAGAACAATGCGAGGATATAGGAAGAAAAAGACCAATTGCTCGCATAGCAGATTGCGATCAAAGAGGCAGTGAATAAAGCACTCTGCTCTGTCTAGGGCTTGGCACAGAAGGAAGAAAATTCAACCAAGATACAAGTAGGGAAGCTCACTGAGGCCATTTAGCAGCTTCAAGCAAGGGTAATGGAGCTAGAGATTCAAGTAGTGTCGAGCACTCCGCAAGAAGTACGCGTCCAAAGGGAGGTAGCTGCCAGGAACACAGTATAAAGAATTAGAGCACTTACCTTAAAGTGTAAGCAACTGAGTGATCGAAGTGCGTAGACCTATGAGCATCTTGCAAAATATCTGAAGCTGAGGAAATTGGAATCACAGCTCTAGGAGGCAAAGCAACAGGCATCCACCGTGCAAGCGTAGATGAAGCTTCTTACTGCAGTCGAGAAGATGAAAATATCACAGGAACAACGCGTAGTCTAGCAGAAGATTATTGCTATCTAGAGAAAAGTCATGGAAGTGACATAGAGACTCCATCTGGTGCAAGACGAAGCCTACACGATTTTTGAAGAGGTTGAAGAACAAGGCTCATAGCTAGACCAACTAGTTGTGATAGTAGAACAACACCTGGAAGGGATTGTTATTGAGCAAGTGATTTAGGAGTTCGCCGAGCAGGAAGCTCTGATGAAGAAGAAATTCGAGGCATCTCGAGATAAGCTCGAGGCCTTTGAAGCAGTGTTTCCCAGATCTGAGTGACTCGGGACGAGTCACAGGTGAGTGTTGGGGCTTGTTGGCCATCGACCAAGTTTTGAGGAAACATTGGTCGTGTTTGAACACTTTTGGGACTTTGATAGGCTGGTTGAAGATGGAGCACCTAGGCAGAGTGGATATCACGGTATCTCACTCATTTTGTGGGCTTGTGGACCCAACAAAGGGTTATTAGGGTTTATGTAACGGGTATGGGATGTCGGCCCATGGGTTCAACTATGATTAGGCCTTTTTGTAATCTATAAATAGATAGCTAAGCGATGTAAGAAGTAGTTACTAGTTACTTGTGATCGACTTAGTGCAAGAAGTTGTAAGTGCTTTGTTCAGACAGGTTGTGAAAGGCTTTGTGTTATCAAGGAGTTGGCTCTGTGCCTTGACCTGATTTTGAGGAAGGTCGATCTAGTGCGATGTGCGCAGATCACTTGTCCAGTGTGAAGCTTGGCTCTATGGCTCTGTGCATAGGAGCAAACGCATGTAAGAGATTGTAGACTAATAAAGAAGAAGAAGAAGAAGTTGGTGGACATAGCCCCACACTAGGGTGAACCACGTATATCCTATGTTGATGTGCTTTGTGCGATGTTGATGTTGATTGTGTGATTATTTTCTTAGTGATGTTACGTTTAATGAATGCATCTGATATTGTAGCTTAGTGATTAATGATGTGAATTAATGCTATATCTGAGCTCATGCTATGTGTTAAGTAGTTGGAAGTGTTAGATCTTGATTGTTACTGTGATGTTCTTTAATAAGGGTTAATCTGCGATGTACATGAGAATCATAACCTAATGCATATTGTTGGCTAAGTGCCCTGCTAAGTATTGTAATCACATATCTGTGTCCCAGCCTGGTTGTATACACATGAGTCCTACAACCCCCCCTTCCTCTACCTCGGGTGAGACTTCATCTGCTTCGCAGGTGTTGCTAAAAGGGCCAGTAGTTAGGGTTTTGTTGGTGCGTTGTTGAGGCATTGAACCTTGGGTCTACCCATGTGCCAACATGTTTTTACTATTAAAAAATATTTAGTTCGTTAAATGGTGTCACCGCTTCCAATAATGTAGTTCCTTTATCTAGAAAAGTGATCTATTCCATGTCATAATTAGCTTTCAAAATATAAAGCCTCTTATGCTAACGTGCTTGGGAGTTGTGTTGCTAATTCTTCTTTCTTTTCTTTGTATGGGTAACTCATCTTGATTTAGTATGGGTATGATTGTCAACATTGAAAAAATGAAGGTTATGATAATTCAATCCAAAAATATTGCTTATAATACTTTTGTATCTGATAACAACAACTTGTAGGAAGTGCCTTAATATAAATATCTCGGAATCGATATCCATCACAAGATCAATTGGAACTATAGCATTGAGAAAAGGATAAATGGAGGGTGGAAAGCTTATTATGGGCTTGAAAACAATTGTAAATTAGTGGACCTTTGGATATGGGATAAAAAACATTCCTCTTAGAGACTCTCATCACTATTGGTATCTTATATAGATGTGAAGTTTGGATATGTAGTATCTCTAGATAATCACGGAGAAAGATATAGCAAATCCAAAAGAATTTTATAACTTATGATCTCAAAATTAAAGGCAATACGCCCTATCATATCCTCCTCATAGAATCAAGTCTTCCCCCTATTGAGAGCATGGCTATGACTAGGTACCTAATGTACAAGAACAATATAAACAACATGAAAGACAAGAGGCTTCCCAAAATTGCTTCAAACTCTAGCCAAAACCACCTACAACTCAAGTAAGGATGGCATAAAGATGCCAAGTCTTAGCTGAATCATTGGGGAATAAAGGAGGAGATCATTCTACATCATAACGATAATATTACAAATATTGTTACATCTAAATTTAAGGACAAATTGTGGTGTGATAAAGAATTAGAGGATAAAAGAAAATTAGGATACTATAAGGAGGTGATCAATCCTAATCTAGAATATCAAAAGTATCTCTCTGTTTTGACTAGTGTAAAGAAGAAAATCAACATTGCTAAAATAAGAACAAATTCTCATGAGCTTCATAGTGAAACTAGGCATTGGAAAATTCCCAAAACGTTGTGGGTTTAAAGAATATATCATCTTTGTGACACTAAGAGGGTTGAAGATGAAAATCACTTTCTCTTAGAACGTCCTACGCATACCCAATGTAGATCTCAATTTCAAAAGATTTGTTACAATACCTAATTTCTTAACCTTCTAACTCATAAAAAATATGGTGATCCTGGAGCGCTTCTCTTAATGCTTTTTGAGCACAAAAATAAATTCTAAAAAAATCCAAGTAATCCCTTACCTTTCTTATGGTCCGTTAGACCAAATCTGGTCTCAGTGGACGTTAACCATCATCATCAAATTGAGATTAGTGTCTAATATTTAATTAATACTTTTTGAGTTCATTCAATTTAAATCTAATTTTAGATAATGTCATTTGTTGTTTTATAGTGCTTTCATTTTCATTTAACAATTTATAGTCAAAGTACAATAATATAACACTATGGTATCCTAGAATTCTAATATAAAGATAGCTTACTTGCTATTATGGATCTAAGGGATTTTTCTCTCTTGGGGGGGCGTGGGGGGGGAGGGGTGGATGAGTTGGGGAGATTAAGAAGATTATTCCTTGGTTTTTATAGTTTCAATGAAAGATTACAACTAGTTATACAAATGCTTAGTTGACTTTGATGAAATAAAAAAATGTTGCAAACACGATTCATTTTCTTTTCTTTCCATTGTATGATATTTGGTTTGTCTGTACACGTTATTGATGCTATATATTCCAAACTGTCGAATTAATACTTTGTTTTCTAACTAAATATGCATTCAAAAACAAGATCTCTTATACAAATGTAATTGAGATTTAAGCCACTTGTAACATCTAAATTTCACATATACGCCTATCCATAAGGGATGTCAGAGTGTGTTAGGTACCATATGTATTATAATAAGCAGAAACATAAATACTGCAACAAATACCGACAAAACAACACAATATAGAGAACCGCAACACCAAAAATGATACCTTTATTGATAGAAAGCCAAGTTCACTTGCCTCTTTGAGGGGGCAACCTCCAACAAAGTAGATCTCTATTACAATAATTCTCAAGACAAGCCTTTCCCATGCCTTCTACTTCTATTTATACTAATTATATCTTCTAAAGAACATTCTAGAGAAATACATTTCTAGAAGCGAAAAATTCTATTAAGTCTTCTTACATTTGACTTGTTCACATTATTATATAGGCCTTATTTAATAATGTTACCCTTTATTGCATATAAAAAATATTGTTATACCTACGTGAGGGGTTAGGGAGGTTAGTCCCTAACATGCCCTCCTCCTTGAAAAACAACCTTGTCCTTAAGGCTTGAGATGGGGAAATTGGTGCAAAATGGTAGTCAGTTCCCAAGTGGCATATTCTAGTGGTGTATCCTTCCACCGGACTAATACTTCCTTGATGATGCGCCAACGGAGGTGACACTCTCACTAATCCAAGAAGGCTTGTGGCTCCAACTAAATGGATCCTTCTTCATCTAACTCAAGAAGACTGGTTTGAGTCTGGCACTTAGTTCCAATCACTTTATTTAAGCACGAGACATGAAAGACATGATGGAGCTTAGAGTGACTAGGAAGAGCCAACTGGTAGGCCACAGGATCCACTCACTTGAGAATTGTATAAGGACCATAAAATTTGGGGGTGAGTTTATGATAGTGTTCAACTTTGAGTGAAGTTTTCTTATAAGGTTGCAAATGAATAAACACTTGGTCCCCTTTAGAAAATTGGTGTTCTGAACATCCATGATCTGCTTGTTGCTTCATGTGATTCTCATCCATGACCAAATTTTCTTTGACGGTACGAATGGTCGCACGAATTGTAAGAGTGTTGTCAACCTCTTGTACCATAGAGACACCAGACATGTATGAGAGAATTGATGGTGATTTTTTCTCATACTACTTCAAAGGGTGTCATGGGAATGGCGGTATGGTAAGATTTGTTGTACCACCATTCGGTGAGGGGTAACCATTGAGCCCATTGAGTTTGTCAATTAGATGTAAAACACTGCAAATAAGTTTCCAAACACGTTTTGACCGTTTTAGTTTTCCCATCAGTCTGTGGATGATGGCCCATCATCTCCAAAAGAAATTGTAATGGCCTAGGGATTTTCCTTCGACCATAGACCGTCACTTTGGCATTGAGAACTATCCATGGTGCAAAATAAACCTTGAAATAAACATGATACACATTCATGGGCCAAAAATTCCTTAATTAGGGATTATGTGGTGGCCTTAGGACCTAGGCATTACCCATTAGTTTCTTTAGACAAATTTTATGGCCCACAACACTAGGCTTTCCTATAAATTCATAAATGATGGGAAAACCTCGAAATCACGATGATTTCTTGATCATAGGACAAATATTCCTTATTTAGGGCTTATGTGGTGGCCTTAGCCCCCACACATGGCCCATTAACCTTGTAGATAAATGTTATGGATTGATATCCTTGCATTTTTTCCTATACCACAACTAGATCCTCAAGAACCATCTATGGTGTGAGAAACCTTGAAATGGAAATGATATCTCAATTTCATGCCAAAGATTCTATATGTAAGGATTATGTGGTGGGCTTGGGCCTTGTGTATGGGCCATCAACATTGTAGACACATGCTATAACCTCTGATCCTGGCTTTTGGGCCTCAAGAAACATCCATGATGTGATAAATCAACTAGAAATGGTCACGATATTTCACACATAGGCTAAAGATTCCTTATGCAAGGATTGTGTGGTGGCCTTGGCCATACCCATGGCCCATCATCCTTGTATACAAATGATATGGCCTAATACATTGGAAAAATAAAAGTACTGGTAACATGCAATGTGTGGATGTAGACAAAAGAAAAACATAATACAAATGAAGTCACAACCTGCAGTGCACACATACAAAGAATAGAGTTGATTAAAATCTCAGACTTAAACTGTATGAATAATAACACATACCCATGGAAAGATATGAATAAGATTTATATTTTTCATTCAATCATCTACAAATTGTCGTGGATACTCCGCTTGAATATTTTTTCATAAAAAATCTTACAATTTTTTACAAACTCTCTGTATTCAATGTTTTACTTAAGATTGAGATTTAATATTAATAGCTTAGCACACAAAACATTGAATTAAGCTAAGATAAAAATAGAATAAGCTAAAACAAATACCACACCATCCACACAATGAACACACATTATAGCCTAGGAAACCTAATATGGGAAAACCTAGTCAGAAGGTGAGGACTATGCCTTACTCCCTTCTTCTTACTTATGAAATGCAAATACAAAGAAAGGTGAAGTCACCATGGAGTTGTCATGGACACTGCAACCTATATGGATACTACACGGTCTTCTACTTCTTCTGCTCTACTCCAATATCCCACTCCATTGTTCTCTCAACTATGGAATAATAAATCAATACAACCAGAATGGAACCCATTTCTTTCCTAGCAACCCATGTTTTAACATGTTCCATTAGCCATCTAGGGTAAGGGTTAGGGTTATTGCATGCCTCAACTCCTGATTAGGGTTAGGGTTATTGCATGCCTCAACTCTTGATTATATTTAGGGTTTTGAACCCTCTAAAATATTCTTTAAAGTCCACATATGACTAGCTCTACATGTATGAGTAATGGGACTTGATGTGGCATCCAATCGATACTATTGTAGTCAACAATATAGGTCAACTTGTGGGAGACATAACTTCCTCATAAGAACTCTATTTGAGGTGATGTTTGTGCTATTGGAAAGCTCTTGATCTGCATTTTGTATTCCTTAATGATTTAAATTTGAAATTGATTTTTGCGTTCTCATAAAATAAGTTGTTCATTGCATTGATTTTATTATATTGCATAGATTTCAATGTTCATAAAATCAATAAATTTTTATTAAGTTGTGTATTGCATTTCTCTTAGTATAGTGCAATAATTTCAGTGTTTGTACAATGGATTAAAATTTGATTGTTATGTTTTGTGCATTGATTTAATTTTTTGTACAATAGATAAAGGTTACACAAAAAACATTTTCACACTATTTTTAAACGATTGATTAGATAGAATTGCAGGGAAAACATTATGCCTAGTAAAGGATTTTAGTAGTGAGGTAGCAAATAATTAATCAATTCGATGCTTTGAGATCATGACCATACAATATTGATTGGACTAAGAAAATGTGGAATAAAAGAGTTTTTGATTTGGGTTTTGACAATATCTACATTTTGTTTTCCTTGGTGATTTAAATTTAAAATGATTTATGCATTCTCAAAAAATACGTTGTTCACTACATTGATTTCACTTTACTCCTCATGTAACTTTTGAAGTGGTCTTCTTGATAATAATATCTAGATTATAGATGATACTTAGTAAATTTCAAAGGATCAAGTTCATCTAAAACATATGCATATACATCATGATGATCATCTAAATATTTGGCATGACCACCCACTACTAGAATTAACTTAGATCTATCTTAAGTTTAGATCTATCAAGCCCCGAGAGGAATCAAATTCCTTGAGGTGCAAACCTTTTTGCACTCTAAACAAGGTTTGTGCCTCAAGGGATCCAATCCTTCTCAATGCTTGATAGATCCATGGTTAAGATGGATATATGTTGATTTTAACTCAATACATCGAGGGGTGATTCATAGTAAACAAATAATTGGATAATTCGGCTATATATATTTTAAGAGATCATCTTCATGACAATATATGTAGAACAATACTTTATCTTTTTTTCTTTCCAAAGAAAAAAATTTCATTTCTATCCAAAGATTGAATGAAAATTACATTTTCCATGTGTGTTCTGCTCTTGCAAAATTAATGATACAACTTTAATGAACATTTCAATTCCATCCCAATGAAAATCAATCCTCATTCCTACCCTTTTATTTCTTCTTTTTAACTTTATGTCACCCTCTTGGATAAGGTTCTGTAGTGACTAGCTATAATTTTGAATTTGGATTTCTAGAATGCAAATGAAGTACTAATTCCCTATCGGAATTAGAGTTCTTGGATTCATGATGTCGCTTCATTTACCACTACCTTCTATGAGGGGGAGGCCCAAAATTCTTTTTTTTCTTCTCTATCTTTGGAGGGGATATTTGATTCCTCAATTTTCTCTCATGGATAAGCATTATTATCCTTATATGATCTAGAGATTCATTGATTTTGTCCACGTTGATCATCTGCATCATCTGAAGACAATTTCTAACAAGATTGTGAGTGCTTTGATTTTGTTTTTTATCTTTGTTCCTTTTGGAGTAAGCTCATGCTTAGGGACAAGAACCTTGAAAATGCCCAATTTGTTGGTATATCCGACACCTAAAAGTTGTATTCTCATAATCAAGAACTTGAGCCCAACTAAAATTTTCCTTCTATAGTATCATCTAAGTTATGTGATAGACCCTTGCTAATGTTGATCTCAACACATATCTAGGCATATGTATAGAAACCCAACTTAATCCCTTCTAAATCATTTTTTATGTAACTATCTAAAGTATTCCCAATATATTCAAAAATTGATAAACTCCAAAAATGTAGAAGTGAATTTGGAAGGCCAACCTAAATGGGCATCTTGGTAATAAACATGGTGTTAGGGTCAAAAACAGGAAAACATCGGGTAACAAAAAGACTGGCTCTTCCCCAAAACCAAGGACCCTCCTCAAAAACCTTTTGATATTCAACAACGTTGAAAAACTAAACAATAAAAAAATCTTTGGAACATAGATATACATTGTAATGCTTAGTTCAAGTTGAAAAGATTCATTGGTACAAGTCTAATGTGGGAGGCGTAAAACCATTGAATCTACAAATGACCAAAAATGAATTATAAAAATGAGAGAAGGTTTATAACCTTTAGCTCAAAAACCTCCAAACTTGTAACCTCATCTAATTTCTCCACTATACAGAGACTAGATAAAGGAGAATTTGGAGTAGTTGATGGAGAAGATTTGTTTCTAACTACATCCTTGAAATAAACAAGGTGTGAGAATGAAGGGACTCCATTTCCCATTGCTCCTCCACACTAGGAAAAACCCAAACTGAGATATGAGTCTTAAAAAATGCAATACAGAGACAATAAAGAGTGCTCATTAAGGTGTTTACCTTCAAAAAGGAAGTTGTTGTTTGTACATGAGGATCCCCGACTGCAACTTACACTTTAGATCTAGCACGTAATTGTCAGGGCTCACTCACAAGAGTAAGGTTTTCTCTGTGAGAGTAGGGATCATGATTTGAAAACTAACTAAATCATCAAAACCATCTCCTAATAATGCTTCTTACCTGGAAGAGTTTTTAATATCACACATTTCATTAAACACTTAGCAAGCAAGCATCTCATCAAAGACTCTTCTTGTAGAGATTTTGCCAAACACTTCTTTGTCATACATCTCATCAAACACTTTGTTCTCATACATTTCGTGAAACAATTGAATGTATTGCAAGTCAATTACCTCGTTGGGAATCTGTCCTGGCATTCCATATATTTTGACGTTGGTTAGTGGCCCCATGCATTACACACTAGATTAGTTGGGGGGAGTTGAACTCGAGACCTTTTTGGAACTTCATTTTCATGACACTTGCCAATTGAACTGCTCCCCTAGGGGCTCAAAGTTGAAGGACATGAAGATGGGCTTTGATCCACTTATGTTTAACTGAGCTCCATGGAAATACTTACTCTGAATAGTGTTGCGTTGCGTGATGTTCTGTGCTGGAGATCTAGGTAATTGGGAACTTGGACAGTGAACGGAGTTTAGTCACTACTCGAAATTATTGAGGTTGTAAATTGTAATCATCATGGCCAATACCGACTCTGTAGCCAATCCTGGGAATGAATAGACAGATATACGGTATTAATGTGAAATTTCAGAGGCCCTCAATGTGACCAGCTGGAAAGAAAATCTTCTTTATCTTTTCTTTTTAGATTTTCAAAATATTAAGAAAATAAATTTCACTTCAGTGTAGAAATGACATGACAATGGACGAAATGATCGAGTAAGGATAAAGCTGCCTCCTGTCATGGAAGTTTTATTGGAACTCGAAGCATCTGTGTAATAAATGATTTTTAAAATATGCCCTGCATTCATGATTCATACCCATTCACAGCCCCTGAATACCATGTTGAATAATTCAGTTGCACTCATGTTTTTAGTGTGGCTCAACACTTCAGAACGAGCTCCTTTTCAGAAAAAATGCTTCCATATGATTACAGGGCTTCACACTTCACAACCAGTTTTTTTTGTGGGGAAAATTCTTCTATATGAATATAAGCCTAACTTTTTGATACTATTTACTTTTTGATACTATTTAAGCCTAACTTTTTTATACTATTTATTGTGAAAAGGTAAAAGGGTATATTCCCACTTATATTATAAGCCCAACTTTTTGATACTATTAAGCCTAACTTTTTGATACTATTTATTATGAAAAGGTAAAAGGGTATATCCCAACTTATATTAAAGGTTTATGGATTTTGGGTGGTTTCCTATTTTTTTACTTTTACTGAAAACAAGCTCTTAGATAAGTAAAAAAAAAATTGTTAGGTTATATTTTAGAGTTAAAAGGCACATTGAGCCAGTCACTCAATTCTCACTTAAACCTAATAATCATATCTAGTTATTGTTGAAGCTACAAGAGGAAGGGTTTCACATAAACCCTTCTAGAGGAAGGGTTATGTGGTTTCATTAGGCTACTAGAGGAAGGGTGATGTAGTTTCCTTAAACTCCTTGGTCGTGAGGCTAAGATACCAAAACCCTTTGCATTGGAACCTCATGTATATAGGGGAACATTACAATCATACCTTTTTATGAAAAGAAGAAAAGGCTTTGTGCATTTAAAGAGGTTCTATAGATAATTGGAATTCTTAGAAAATATGTTCAATGTTTATTTCAGGGGTTGTTGATATATTGGGTAGACTATCACTCATACTAGATGGTTAATGCTCACTTATTTAATCCCATAAACTAATGATATTAAATTTAAATAATACTTCAATTAAATTAAATTAAATTAAATTGCAATGTAATATAAATAATGTTGTAACTCTATAAATTACTTCTAATTAATTGATTACACTTGAGCTTGTGCTCACCAAATGGATATTGTATGTATCAATCATTCACATGGCTTCATAATTAGTATATAAATGTACAACAAACGTGTACCTAGAACCATCCTTAGAAACCATGAGCCATACAATGCCTTGGTTGCCTACACATGAAGTTTTAGGATTACCAAGAATAACTAGTCCTACAAAACTTTCAATATATGTACATTAATAATGGGCTTAGTATAGTAGTTATATTGGTTGGGAGGTAGGTTCTTGAACTCTCCCACCAAGGTTTAATTCTTGTTGAGTCCATTTGGCCATCACAGAACATGGAAGTTGTTCATAGTGCAATGTGGATGCTGTTTCATTAATGCATAGTGTAACATTCTTTTTTGCCTACTCCTTGTTTGCATAGGATTAGGAGGTTAATCTTGGTTTAGTTGATGAATTTTATGGTTATAGCATTAGTCATTCATCTATGCATATGACATATAAAATGTTCTTCGTCGATGATAAATATTTAGTATTCATATTGGATGGAATTGATTAGCATGTATACCAAGGTATTGATGTGATTGTTCTATGATGAATTAATGAATGATGGTTTGGACATTTGGATGGCGGCATTTGAACATATGATGATAAATGATGACTAATGTTGATAAGAAAGTATGAGCAGGTTCACATGCTCTGTAAGACTCTTGGGTGGATTCATGATTAAAATAATAAAGTGCATTTGATGATCTAGGATAAAGATCATTGGTGCATAACTTATATTGTTCTTGTATGTCTAGAAGAACTCAAGGTATGGAATTTTATAGAAAGCACTACTATGGGTAGCTTGTGAAATTAAGATGAACTATGATTGGATCATGTTACACCTTTTTCATCGATCTATTTCTTGTGTGTGTGTGTGTGTGTGTGTGTAGGGTCAGGGAAAGGCCTTGCTAGCTTGCCAAAATATGGGTGTGGGACATGATCGAAAGGCTTTGGTTTGATTGTCTTGGGATGAGTTAAGGAACCTCTGTGTACCTACTAAGTTCTTGAGAATGAGTAGTGGTGTTTTTTCTCATCCACTTGGTCTTAATGATGAGTAGTGGTGTTTACCCACTTGATCTCAAGGACGAGTAGCTTCTACCACCCACTCAGTTTTGAGGATGAGTCATGGTGTTTCAATTGCCTACTCAATCCCAAGAATGAGGTGCAACGTCTCTTTGAAGAATATGAAAGGATAAGGAACTTGAGTAGATGGTGAATCCACCAGTATCAATTGGTGTAATATCTTGGTTTTTACCCTTTGGAAGTACTAAAATTGATTATGTGTACGTTGTGATTATGTTCTTCATTATTATGATTTGTTCCACATCATGAGATAATTACCATGGTGATTTTGAAAGACATATAAACATGATTATTTTTTTATTTAATAAAAGGTTTCAATGTTAATTAAGGAGAGCATCTAAGGGGATATGAGTCTAATAGAGGGGAAAGGTAAAGGGCCTCAAGGGGATTGGACTATACCTCATGATCTTGTCATATTTTCCACTTTATTTTAATGTGTATGCTAATTAATTTAGAAACCTAGTGAAATGATTCACTTAGGTTTAGCTCCTACTTTGTAGTAACCACCTCCTACCATCAAGGAACCAAAAAAGGAGTGGAGGAAAGACTTATTTATCTCACCCCATTCACCAATATATAATTCATAACCAACAACACAATCCTCATTTCCATGAAACTATTCCTCAAGCGAGGTAGCTGAGTGGCTTCGTTTCGTAATTATAAGAGCAACAAATGGGATTTGTCTGACACATTATTTACTTGTCTCCAGCCCTTCCTTTATTCTTGTTTGACGACCACATTTCTTTTTTGGTCTCACATCTAACTCTATCTCATGTTCCATGTCTAATGCTCTTGTCTGTCCCAAATTCATTCATGCAAATTTGAATTATGAGATATCAACTTGAGTAGAAGATATTTCTTGAAGGAAAAATATAATTTTTGATGAAGGAAAAATTTATCCAATTCTCATATGGTCCATGGAGAGATGAAATAGAAATTGTTGTGTGATATTAGGCACTAAGAATGAGTAGAGATATATCTTCCTAAATCTGTGTACATTGTTGGCCTATTGGGTTGTCCAAGAATTCATTAACTGTTGTCCAAGAAACCACATCCTACTGAAAGTGAACTCTAAAAGTAGATAGTGACTTGGCCTCTTAGTACACATATTATTAAAGAGCACAGAGAGGAAGAGCATTCCTAAGGGATTGAACAACAAATAAGGGGGTGGATTCCTATGTTGTATGGTGTAGTAGAGAGTGCCAAGAGATGGTCTAATTGAAATATTGAATAAAAAATCTAATAGTGGTTTGTATTGGATTAGTCTTCAAAACTTTTAATAAAAGAAGGAATAATTTGGGAGGCTTGAAAAAATGTCCTTAGCCTTGGTGGTCTCATAGCCTAACATGGGGGTGGAATCCATAGAGGACTTGCCTATTGTCGGAAGAAAATTTGCTCACACCTAGTCAGTTTTCTTCGAGCTCAGTTTGTGAAAAGATAAGCATATTTCTTCCTCTTTTTACTTATGAAATTCATTAATTTATGATGAAAGATATATTTTTATTAATTATTATGAGAACATGCTATGAAAATCATGTAGATGTTAGTGGATGAAATGGTTGTTGTTATATTCAATTATTTTTTTAGATATGTGTGGAAATACATTGGAAATTCCTACATGCCAAATGTTTTTCAAAATTATTCTGTGAAAGAATGATTCCTCTACCCATGTAAGATTGATAATTGGAAGTTAGGGTCCCTATGGAACTCCCTAATGAGTTCCTAAAAGTTTTCTTTTGAAAAGATTGGAAATATGGTGCATTTTTCTTTTAGGTGCACATCATCTTCTTAACTTTTTTTCTGAGTGCATGATTAAAATATTTAGTATGCACTATCTTGAATGATTTGGAAGGGTTCCTTGATGTTTTTTTTTTGCATTAACCAGCCCTCAAACAATGGTTTTCATTAGAAGACCTCTTGTGGCTTTAAAAAGTCATTTTTATGAGTTTTTTGAGCTTTTAGGGATATGCTTGCTCCTTCTATGAAGGACAATGGTGACTTGGTCACTTGTTCCCTTAAGGAAACCATGACCATACCTCCTGGTCGCTAGTTCGTGACCATGTGCTAGAGGGGAAAATCCCCCTATTACTATACTGGGTCGAGGTACAGGAAGAGCATTGACTTCCCTTAAAAGACATTTCTATTCCTAAGCTACCCCAAAACTATCTAAACTGGAAGACAAAAGAGAAGAAGGAAGATTAGTAATTGTACCTTTGGTCCTAACATTCGATGTAGACTTCCTTTACTTTTGTAGCTTCCTAGGTTGTGGGTCTCCTCCCAACGTTGCCCTGCAAGAACACTTAGAAAAACAATGCTACAAATATACAATCTCTACTTGTTAATTTCAATATTCAGATATAAGCATAGATGCATTAATCAATAAAGATATAAAGACACAATGTATTGGGATAGGAAATAAATCTTTTATTCAATATGAAGATAAAAAAGATTACAACCTTCTTATCAACAAACGCTCCACGAACCAGGTCTGGGATCCTCTTATTGTTGCTCCAAGTGCATCGTTCCCATGCTACCTCTCACAACCAACTGATCTCTTTGGGAAAAGGGAAAGGGTTGTATAAGGAGAAAGGGTTGGAGGGGGAATGTTGAGGCCAAATCTCATAAAGGGATACAAAACTTGGGCTAGAAGGGGAAGGTATTTTGGTAGAGTTTCTTTATTCTCTTGCTTGATGATGTAAATGGGACCCCAAGACCTATTTTTATATAAGAAAAAGATGGTTATTCAGTTTGGGGACGAGCTACAATGGGTGAAATGGTTGGGAAACCCTCAATAGCCCGTAAACTCCATCGAATTCCTTGCAAATATTTTTTGCAACTGTTGGAGGTAAATGTCGGTTGTCTAACATCTAGCTCGCGTATATACATGAGCTAACTAGTATGCAACTAGCATGTGTACGCAGACATCAGTTCATCAGGGCATGCACATGTTCTAAAAAATGGTTTTTTACGAAGGATCCTCAACAATAATTTGAAATTTTGTGTAAGTGGAAAGGCAAATGCCATGTATGCATAGGTAGGGAATTTTTGGACTATAATAGATTCCCCTTAATTTGTGAGGTCGGAAGAACAAATGATGGCCAAAATACATTACAATATCTTTACTAGTGGGAAGGCATGGAGTCGAGTGAGCCCAGGACCAGGGTTTGAGAGCACACCATCTGCAAAATAATAATAATCTCTCCGAGGTGGCATACCCATGCTCAGGATGGACTAATCATGGCTGGAAATCAAGTACACTGCAAATCCATTTCATAGAAATGTTTATATAAAGTGTAGCCATGAGCAAGACATAGTGTATCTACAACTCAAAATCATTTGATGATATTTAAGTACAATATAATATGCATCTTCAAGAAGCATTGATGCATGTGGTTGGAGATGAGGACTTCATAGCTCAAGAAACAACTTCAAGATCTTCAATAGCTCAGGTAGGAGTACAATAAGAGTGTAAGACTCACTACTCTAAGGTCTTCGACATGCCGTCGGGAAAATACTGGAGGATCTCGATCGTCAGGCATAGAACTTCATTGATTTTGAATCTAGACTTGACTGGACTCTTGAGATGGCCGACTCATGAAATTCAAGAGACAAACTACAGAATGGATGATGCAGCTTGGATAAAACTTCCCTTGGACAAAAGCACGAAAAAATGATGAGACTTAGGAAGCATAACATTGACATAAGTCTGTGATGCAGGAGGCACCGCAAACTCTCCATATGTTTGGAAGAGTAACCAAATGGAGGAGGACACAACTCTATGTAGCGAGAACAACCTCCTAAGGTCATACTAGATCCCAATGCTTGGCGAAAAAACAAAAGGATGTGCTTTTTCCAAGGGCGACTATCTTGCTACCAAATAAAAGAGAATGTATATCTTGTCCCCTCTTTTTGGAATATTTGATTTTTTTTTGTCTTTTTCAATTTTTTAACGAGCTTGAAAAAGAATAAAAGAATGCTACGTTACAAAGGAGGAACGAGTTTTGGGGGAAAGAAAACTAGTTCCAAGCATATGGAACATACATATGCTCAAAGCAAAGAGACATGTGCAGGATAAGGACACTCAGGGAAAATTCCTCCATGGGTCAAGGTGTCAGATCATAAGGGAAAAAGTGTTGCAAGGCTTATGTATAAGGAATTCTTTTGAAGGTTCAGTTGAGAGCAACATGGAGCCGACATTAGGCCAAAGACGCAAGGACGAGACATGCGATGCGATGAACCATGACACAACAAGAATCATTCCATGTGAATTTTTACGAGCTTAGAGAAGGTAAGCTTGGTGTTTTTTTCACGTTTTAGAGAGTCTGAAAAAATGCTAAAAGAAGACTCCATGGAGATCTTTTTTCGCAACTAGTCCAATCGGTTCGAAAAAGGGTTAAACTTATACCAAAAGGATGTCTCTTCAAAACCATTTTAACGAGTGTGATTGAGACAAGCTCACTTGACGATCTTTTCAATTTTAAGGAGTCTGAAAAGAGCTTAACTATGAACTCACAACCTTTTTTTGAGTTTAGTTTCCTTAGCCCAAAAATGTATAAAATATAACTTAGGATAACTCTCCCGACAAGACAAGTCTCCCGAGGCATGCATTTTTCCTGGATAATCTATTGGCCGGAAAAAGGGTTAAACTTGTGCCAAATATATGTTCTTTCTGGACCAATTAATGAGTGTGAAAGGAACAAGGTCACTCGACAATCTTTTCATATTTAGGGAGTCTGAAAAGATCTTAACTATGGACTCCAAGGGGGTTCCTTTTTCGTAAGTAATCTCCAAGGCACGAAAAATAGATAAACCAAAACCAAGGAGAATGTTCCTTTTTCAAAAATTTAGTCCCTTAGGCCCAAAAAAAGGGTTAAACGTATTCCTGAGAATACTCTCCTAGCAAACCAAAGTTCCTAGGGCATACATTTTTTTGTAAAATTAGTCATTTGGACCGAAAAAGGAGTAAACTACCGCCAGACAGATGTGCCTTCAAATTTGAGTTTGGCGAGCATGAAGGGAAACAATATTGCTCGACAATCTTTTCATTTTTAGAGAGTTTGAAAAGGGATTAAAGAAGACTTTAGTAGGGCTTCTTTTCTCAAGTAATCCATATGAGATCGAAAAGAATAAATAAAATCTGGTTGGATGTTGCTTTCAAACTTTAAGCAATCTTGAAAGACAACAAACCATTCTCTTTAGGGAGTCTCGTGGGTAAGGCCAAGAATGATGAATAGAAAGAAGAATGAGGCTTCAATACGTAATCATGGTTGGACTAACAAGGACTCCCAAGCCTATGGATAAAACTCACAGCATGTATGCCAAAATGCAGCAAAGGATCTACCTAGGGAATCCATGTAGATGTAGTCTCTACCACCTAATTATGGCACTTCTAAAGCAGCTGAGAAAGTTTCATATCGCACTTCGGTGGGATCGATCCTATGGAAAAGTGGAAAAGTCAACAATATGCAGATTGCAGGGAGTGAAAACCTAACCTATATGCAATAGTTGAAAAAAAATGACTTTTACCATGGGATGATATAGGTGTAACCCATCTCAATAAAATCACCAAACCAAAAGGACAAGTTCATTAGAACGACCCAAAGAGAACTCAAAAGACAACTCAAGTAGCTACCAAGTCAAGACTGGGGTAAAAGGGGACCAAATTAGGGAAAAAGGGGCCAAACAATTCTATAAATATAGGTGGACAATTCATTTTTACCATTTCAATTCGGAAAATAACCAAAAAGGTCAAAAACCCTCTTCCTCAAAAGGAGAATTCAAGGAGTTACAGTGGACAAAAAACCCTCACACTTGGACCAAGTAAGTACAAATTAACATTTCCTTTATTTTGATTCATTTTTGTAAGTTTAATTTTATGTTTTGGAGGTGCACACCCTTGTAAAAGGGTCGCGTTTGCATGTATGCGGGTTGTCCATGCTCAACCCGCGTATGTACACAGGCAGAGTAATACTCAACCCACGTACATACGTGATTGCCTTAAAGAAATCCCACATACACCTCCTTTAAAGCTTAAAAAGGAAACGACAAAAACTAGGACCTCTCCAATCTTTTTGTGTGACAGGATGTATGTGCACTGGAGAGAAAGGGAACATGAGGAACTTGATGTTTTGGTTGATGAGGATATAGGGGCCATTTCCATGCTAAAATAGTGTGACATGTGGAATTCCTTCCAATGTTCGTTCATGAGGGAACAACCGAGGTTGCTAAATGCTTTGGTAGAGTATTGGCACCCTGATGCAGAGACATTTATGCTAGAGGGTCAATCATGGACCCCAACCACAAAGGATATTTACTTCTTGATCGACCTCTCTAGGAGAGGGGAATCAGTCAATCTGAGAACCTTTCCTCCAGGGACATATAACATTGAAGATTACATTGAGATGTATTGTGATGCTGGTACCAAGAAAGTAGGTTCTCAGGTGCCGATTCACAAGATCACCAGCCTTCACCTTTGCATTGTACTATTTATGATTGAGCGGATCATAGGATCCACAACACTCCATCATGCCTCTCGTGCATAGATGCATTGTGCAGTTCAGTGTTTGGAGGCTACCATATTTGACTGGAGTACCACCATGCAGACATGCATGAAGAAACAACTCACATACTTTCGTAGGAGGACGAACAAGAACTTCATGTTTAGCACGGTATTGTGCGATTTCTTCTTCTTCATGAGTACCTAGTCTTAGCCCGAGGGAGACAACATGGGGACATATTGCCTCCTTTCCAGCATTGTGCAGGTGGGCAGTTTCGCTGCCTAGACAGGGTGGAGGAAGCACCCAGGAGGCATTTGACGACAAATTCTTTGACTGGTGGGCCCATCAGATTCTGGTCATAGAGGTCTATCCCTATGCAGGAATTAGTTTCCTGAGATATCCTGATATTCCCATGCCCCCTGGTGAGGATCACGACGAGATAGGTAACACATTTTTTAAAGTTTATTAAATTTTTAAATTTTTACATATTATCCTTTTTATGTGTATGTCAGAATACTAACTTAAAGATCTGTTATATACATATGTGGGACATGTTCAACCAAAAGAATTTTCTAGGACTAGGCATCGTACTCAACCAGAGGCCATACCAATGAGAGCAGGAGGATCAGTAGCTGCAAGAGGACCCCCAACCAGAGAGGCTGAGAGAGTGTTGCAGGGAGTAGAGAGAAACATCAAGGATCTCACTCGTGCAATACCCATGGTAGAGATTGAGGATATTCCCCCGGATATGCAACAACATGTAGTGGGAGTGCCCAAGACTTGGGTCCAGCTATTCCAGAATCTTGCACATGCCATAGTCCCCTATAGCAGGGCCAATAGGCCTAGACCGTAGATAGTATTGGACCACTTATGTGCTGAGGGTACTTTTTGTACTATGTATTTGAGGGCTTAAGCCAAGTGATGTATACCGACTATTTTTTAGGCTTTAATTCCCACTTTGTACTCGTGACACTATTTTTTGGATATATATATATATTTTCTGTATTATGGATGAACATTTTTACAAATGTATTTACATGTGTATGTGTGTGTTTTACTTTTACATGTGAGCAACATGCCAATCTAATACTTGATTAGCTAATGTATCAGTTAGTTGGTTATATCTCCTAGGAACACGAATATAAGTAATATAATCAAAAGATCGTTCTAAGAGATGTACCCTAAGGAATCGTCAGTGAAGAGTGGGATCGTAAATGCAGTAAACCCAATTTAACTGGGACACAACCAATTGAGCATCTAAATAAACCTGGAGGTGAGAAATACTATGTGACAAGGCATCTCGTGGTAATTCTATCATTGTGTTGTACTCAACAACATTATTGGTTGCTTCGCCCAGACAAATACCTCCAGAAGATAGCAGCTGACCACTAGGTGTAAAAATCACCCAAGCTGTGGAAGCAAGCCTCTGAGTGTGTCAGCTAGCACCGTCCGCGAACCCAACATAGACTTCAGATTCAATTGACATCTTCCATAGTGAAAAATAAAACATAAATTATACACATCCACAAAACAAAAAAGACAAAAATGTATAAAAAACTATACATATATACATGAAGTCACATCAGGCGACCTACCTAAGTGTAATACTTCTTAAGGTAGAGCTCATTTCTAGTCTTCGCTAAGGAATTAACCTAGAAATAAACCAGACAGTAAACAACTTTCTCTTAGACCTCTTTCACAATCAAAGGTATGAACCACATGGGTTTGAACTTGCCTTCCCCCAAGGAATCTTTTTCTTGGTCCTAGACTAGGACAAGATCACCTCAGGAGAAAATACGAGGGCTGACGAATCAATCATATTGACATTTGACTCATTGTTTATGAGCCTCGTTAGACAAGGATGCATCTCGATATTGCTTGAGATATAAAAGACGTTCCTCAAGCGACGTAGTATCAGAGAATAGTTCCACTGCCAACTTCAAAGAAGGGATTTGACATTCAATGGGAAAGACTTCCTCCAACCCGTAAATGAGTTGAAAAGGTGAAAAACCAGTAGCAGTATTTACAGAAGTTTGATAAGCCCAAAGAATTGGCTGAATTAATCATTCATTGAATAATAGTCTTGAGACCACATAGACTCGAGTGAATCAATCGTTTGCTGAAGAATAGTCTTGAGAGACTTAATCACAGCTTCTACTTGACCATTTGCTTGTGGGTAATATGGTGATGAATGTTCTTGTTTAAACCCAAGCTTTGATGTTAATTCATACATCATTTTGTTCTGCAAGTGACTGCAATGGTCAATGACAATCTCCTTCAGGATACCAAATCTAGCTACTATCTGATTAAAAATGAACAGGGCCGTAGTTTCCCCATCATTTTTAAATGTCGACATAGCTTTGACCCACTTAGTAAAGTAGTCTACTGCTACAATCATATAATGATTCCCCCTAGCAGAATTTGAGTGACATTTAGTGAAATCAATCCCCCACTTGGTGAAGGGACTGACAACAATAACCAAAAACATAGGAGTTGGGTGTGCCAACATATTTCGATAGAAGATCTGGAACGAGTGACACTTCTTGACTGCATCAACACAATCTTTGATTAATGAGGGCCAAAAGTATCCATAATTCTTCAGGCCAAAAGGAATTTTTCGATACGCGAATGTACCCAAGGAAAAATAAAATCTAGTTTATGTTGGTCCTTGGGCTTGATTTGAATTTGATTAAGAAAAATTTTCCATGAAATAAAAGACCTTGCAACCCTCACATTCATCGACGATCTAGTCAATAAATGGGGTTGGAAAATTGTCTCTCGGGCAAGCTTTGTTCAAGTCGCGGAAGTCCATACATACACGTATCGTGCCTTGCTTCTTGTTGATAGGAATAGGGTTCGATACCCCATTCCGTCAATTGCACGGGGTAGATGAAACCAACTTTGAGGAGTTTCTCTACTTCAACCTTTATAGTCATTGCTTTACAAGGATTGATCGAGCGAAGCTTCTGTTGGATTGGTTTAACATCATGATAAGTTGTGATTTCATGTTCAACAATTCGTGGATCAATGCTTGGCATCTCCTCATAAGACGAGGAAAAAATATCGTGGAAAAATAATGCATGGAGATATTGGAATAGCACAACAACAACATGGAACCAAAGGAGCAACTAGAATGAATATCAAGGTGGCAAGGAACTAGTCGAACCCCATGTCCACATTTCACTAGAATGGATGGATGCTTGTGCTTGGTATAAGTTGACTACATTTCTTAGTAGATAATATTATTTGGATTTCACTCATGTTTTAGGGATGAAACATGCAAAGGGGGATGGAATGTAATGTACCTAGGGAGGATAATATGGGGTACCTAGGAAGGTACCCAAGGGGTATAATGAATGTAATGTGGTTTAGAATGAAGAATGCAAAACCAATTGTACACCTTTGGCCAACCATTTCAAATTAACTAAGCAAATGTGTCCCAAGACACAAGAGGAGATAGAATACATGTCCAGGGTCCCTTATTCATCAACAATTGGTAGCTTGATGTATGTGATGGTTTTCACAAGACTAGATATTGCACATGTAGTGGGATTTGTGAGCATGTATATAAACAATCCAGGTAAAGAACATTAGGAGGAAGTAAAGTGGATTCTCAGGTATTTGAGAAGTACTTCTACTCATGCATTATGTTTTGGAGGTTCAAACACTATTCTATAGGGATATGTTGATTCATATATGGCAGGTGATAAAGATAGTAGGAGGAGCACCACAAGGTATGTTTTTACTGTAGGTGGAACAACAGTAAGTTGGATTTCAAAACTGCAAAAGGTTGTTTCACTTTCAACAATGAAAGCAAATCATGTTGTTGTTACATAGGCTAGTAAAGAGATGATTTGGTTACAGAGGTTTATGGAGGAATTGGGAAAGAAGCATGATAATAGTAGGTTTTACTGTGACAACGAGAGCGCTATTCATCTTTCAAATAACTCATCCTTCCATTCGAAGACTAATCATATACAAATCATGTACCATTTCATACGATCCATCTTGGAATATGGGCATTTGAAGTTGGAAAATATACACACTAGCCAGAATCTTGCAGACATGTTAACAAAGGGAGAAACCAGGGAGAAACTGAGTTCCTGCTCAGTTTTAGCTGGCCTTCAAGCGTGAAGGTGAAGATGAGAAATTTTCCAGGTCCAAGGTGGAGTATAGTCCAGTAGGTACAACAACATTGGAGTTATTGTGATCAGTCTCCAAGTGGGAGATTGTTGGTTGTGGAGCTTGATTATCGTCTTGATTCATATGTTTGTTTCAACCGTTCTTGAACCCCATTCCCTAATGGGGGGTGTGTGGGGGATTCCCCCCCCCATAACTGTCGCCAGGGGGGTCCAAGGGGGGAAACGACAATTTTTGTAGCCCCCCCCTGGCTACCCCCGAAGCGAAATGTTGAGGAAAATTTCCTTGTAAAATATTGTAATTTCGTAGTCAATCTGGACCGTTCATTATAAAGTTGTAGATCTGACAATAGAAGTTTTTTTAGGGTTTTTTTCTCTAGAAGGAAACCCTCTTTTATGAGGGAATTGTATTGAGGGTGTGTATTATTGCGAATATTGTATTCTGAGAGAGGATACTACGAGAGAAAGAAGCAGGAGTTACAGTGGGCGTGTTGTAGGTTGTATCCCTTCATTTTGCTAGATAATAAAAAGGAAGGACCTGACAATTTCTCTGGTGGACGTAGCCCATACTGGGTGAACCACATATATCTGTGTCTCTATTGTATTGTGTATTTTCTGTGTTTATATTTCCGCATTTGTTTTATTTTATTGCTCCACGATCCTGTTTTTCTAACACTTGTTGAGCATTATCACTAAGTTGGATCTAGCTTATGGAGAAATGATTTGCGAAGACAAATCATAGTTCTAACTCAACCTAATTTTTGTGTTACGCTTCACTTATGAGAGGTTGATTTGCTAAGACATTTATCACAACCTTATTGAGTTCGAATTATGTGCTATACTTTTAATCGCAAGATGTTAATATATTAATGATAGAACATAACCTATTGGGTATGGTATTTGTGATGTATTTTACACATAGAGCGTTGATTTGCTTATGGAAATTCGTAGCCTTGTTGTGCATAAAATCATAGTGGAATTCTATGTGTGAATTTGTCACGACAATTACCCATGTTCTTTACTCTTAAATGCACTACTAAAAAGATTATTTGAATTTATCGGTTTTGAAATGAGAGCTCTTGTTGGGTTGTTTAAGTTCATTAAAGTAACTTTGAATGGTTCATTTCTATTGTATCTCAACGCTATGTAATGCTCCTTCTTGCCTAACTCTTGTTTGTGTAGGATTAGGAGGTTAATCTTGGTTTAGTTGATGAGTTTTATGGTCATGGTATAGAGTGTTTACCTATACATATGACATGTAGAATGTTCATTATTGAAGAGAAATGTCTTAGTATTTCTATTTAATGGAGTTTATTAACATGTATATCAGGTTATTGATATGATTGTTATGTGATGAAATATTCAATGATGGTTTGGATATGTAGATCCAATGTCATTTGAGAAATTGGTAGTCAAGATAATTCCCTCGATTTCTTGTTGAATGGAAATATTTAAGAGCATCTTTGTCCTCGATTCCCCGCAAGACGATTTTAGATTTAGCATGTTCATTTGGTCTCTCCTTCATGATTGGATGATTTACATATGTTGTTTTTTTGGCCACGTCGATGGTGATTACCTAGGTGTTTGTTGATTGATCATAATGTTGTCTAAAGCCTCGAATATATGCAATGCCATTTTGATGCTATGATATATGCCAAGAACTATAACCTTCCCAACCCTCCCCAAGCCAAGGTAATATATTACTTGGCTACGCTAACACTTCACCAAGCTAGGCACATTTTTGTCAC
>JZKD02S1999897.1:2334969-2352487 GCA_000966675.3 Picea glauca
GGGGAGAAGGGGTAGTTAGGAAAGTAGGGAATTTTGTAGGGGGTTAGTTCCGAAGTAGAGTTATGATGGGTTAGGTCCAGTTTTGAGAAGGGAAACCGTATAAGATGGTGGGAGTTATGGGAGCCAAGCATGGGATCCTACTTGGTTAATGAAGAGTTGGTCTTGTTCCAAAGTCTTTGTTGATTTAGCTAAGCGATCAACTTCATGATTCTGAGAACGAAGGATATGGAAGAAGTGGATCTTGGTGAATTTTCATTTCAGGGTTTTAGTTCGGGAATGAAGACCGCTAGAAATTTGGGTGGTAGAAGTTGTTTGGCCAAGGAGATCCCTTATTACTAGTTTAGAGTCTCCAAGAACAGTGTGGGTGTGGATTTTTCTTGAGTGAGAAATTTGGAGTCCCATGTAGACATCAAGGCTTTCTACTTTATTATTAGTGATCTTCCCTAGTCCCCAGGAGTATTCCGCGATCTTTTGTCCATCAGAGTCGAAGATGACTCCCCCCTCACCTACCTCCCCCTAGATTACCTGTTGCAGCTCCTTCAAAGAAAATAATTGAAGAGGATGGTTGTCTTTCCAATGGGGGAAGTCATTATCACAGAGGCATAGTTTCCAACCTTGCCTCTTGATTTCTCAATTTGGGATTGGAGGATGGGTTGAGGGGGAGGGTCCCAGAATGTATTTGATCCATTCTTCTTTACTCTACTCCAAGGTTCCTTCCATGTCCAACCGGATTGCTTTGGACGTGAAGACTTCGAAAATCAATCCACATATTTTGGCTAAGATGCGTTGCGGGGGGGAAGCTTCTCACAAAAAATAAAAACTGATTTCGAGCAAGCCAAAGTTCCCAACAAACGAATTTGGGAATGTGTCTCCAAAGGAGAGTGAAGTGTTTCTTGTTTTTGAAGTTGCTAGCATATCTTTGTTTCCAAGAGATGAAAAGGTCACTCCAAGTCTCGGGGGGAAGGTGTGGNGGGGGTGAGGAAGATAGAGGAGTTTCCAGATTTGGGAAGAGAATGGGAAATCAAGGAAGAGGTGGGGAATGGATTCAAAGGCTGAGAGGCAGAAGGGGCAATGGGAGGGGCCTTGAATTCCACATTTTTTCAAATATTCTGATGTTAGTATTTTTCCATGAACCATCAGCCAACATAAGATATTTAATTTAGGCAGAGAGGGGCTAGACCAAATTTATTTCCAGATTTTGGAGATTGGGGGGGGGCTGATCATAAGATTGCAAGGGTGAATAACCTGCTTTAACAAAAAATATTGTGGATCCCCAACTACGGGAATCGGTTAAGGAGTGATGGGTGGGAGCACAAATGGATAATTTATTAAAAAATGTGGAGATCAAGGGTCATAGGTGATTATAAGTGTTCAACGGTTTCTAGTTCATCCAGTCCCCATCAGAGTTCCAGAGGCACAAATATTTGTGAAGGAATAGACCTTTGGTATAGCACCAGTATTTTAGGGGATGGAGGGACTCTTGACTATTCAAAGACTCAAGATCCAAGATACAGTCGGTCCAGACATTTATGTTGGCTCTGTTTCCTGGGGGCCAAGAGAGTTTAGATTTGATAAGGGGGAACACATGTCTTAGGAGACTCCAAATTGGGGAACCAGGGAGAGGGGAAGGGAGGGCGTCCGAGCATCGTAACCTTGAGGAGTTGAAATATTTGGCTATAAGAGATGATTTCCACCAATCTGCAGTTCCTGTGATTAGACGCCAAGCTAGATTTTCTCCCAAAGAAGTGTTCATTAGAATAGGATCATTGATAGCTAGTCCTCCTTTGTTGAGGGGTTGATAGACTTGTTTCCAATTGAGGAGGTGAAATTTTTTGGTTTTTTTTTTTCCTCCAGCCCAAAGGAAACCTAGGAGAGTTCTAGAAAAAATTTCAAGAGTGCCTTTTGGAGCAAGAAGGCCAAATCACTGGAAGATGGAGAGTGAAGATAGGACAGATTTGAGAAGCATTGATTTTCCAACTGGATTGAGCCAACGACCTCCCCAACTTTAGATTCTTGCAAGAATTTTATCAATTACGTCCTGCCATGCCATGGCTCCATAAGAATTTAGAAATATAGGCATACCTAAATATTTGAAGTAGTTCTAGCTGGTGATGATAGGGAAACCGAAAATTTTGGCAATATGGTCTTTGATGTGACCTTGGACGTTCCATCCATAGATCCTGCATTTAGCTGAGTTCAATTTTCCTCCAGAATCCGAGAGAAAAGAGTCGATAACGTTTTGAAAGAGATTAGGTAAAATTACAGAGGCCGCCCCTAGAAGAAGTGTATCATCTACAAACTGAGAGTTATTTATTTACTTGACTCCCCTCGCAATAAGTAACCTCGGGAGTCTGCCCATTCTTCTTTCTTCTTCTAATTTTTGATGGAGAGAAACTGATAGGAGGATGTAAAGGAAGGGGGAAAGGGGGAATCCTTGACGAAGGCCTATACTAGCATTGAAATATTGCAAGGGATGACCATTTATTAAGGGGGAGATCCAAGGGGAACCAATGCAAGCCCTGATCTAGTGAATCAAATCTTCAAAGAACCCATAGGATTTGAGGACTGAGAATGGGAAAGAGTGTTTGACGCGATCAAAAGCATTCACCATATCTAAATTGATGACCATACTTCGGGCTTTGGTTTTTTTGTTGGGGTGAATGGCCTCTTGAACAAGCATGCTATTGTTTATGATCTGTTTGTTTTTTAAGAAGCCTCCCTAGTTTTATGAGATTAGAGTGGATAGCAAGGGATTTAGGTGATTTGTAATGATCTTAGTGAGGATTTTATACGAGGATTTAAAGAGGGCGATGGGGTGGAAGTAGGAGGAGTTAGAGGGGTTGGATTCTTTGGGTATGAGAGTTAGGAAGGTGGAGTTTGTGGCTCCTCCAAGTTTCTTCTTTTAGAGGGTGTAATTCAACATTTTCTTTAGATCTCGTTTTATGGTGGCCCAGAAGGAGTGATAAAATCTGATTGAAAACCCATTAGGCCCATGGGATTTATCAGGGTCCATGTCCCAAACTGCTTTGGCGATTTATTCTTCTGTTATCTCCCTGACTAATTGACTATTATCATGATCGAAGACTATGCTTGGAATGTTGGCTAACATTTCTTGAAATTCTTCACTCGTTCCTTCATTGCTTGGTTGTTGATATAGGGAGTCAACATGGTGGAAGGCTGCTTCTTTGACTTGTTCAAAGGTATCAAGTTGTTGACCATTATTTGAAAGGATGGAAGTAACTGTATTTTGTTTTCTCCGATTTTGTGCTTTTTTGTGGAAGAAGGAGGTATTCGAGTCTCTTGATTTTGGCCAAAGGCTTCTGGACTTCAATCTCCAGTGTTCCTCTTCTCTGCGCAGGGAGTGATGAAGTTGTTGGTGGGATTCATTTTCTTCATTCAGGAGTGATTCAATGACTTCCCCTTCTTCTAACCGATGTTGAACTTTCAAAAGAAGTTCAATCTTTTCTTTCCTTTCTTGATGTGGAGGGATATAGGAAGCTTTCACCTAGTCTTTGAGAGTTGTTTTGAATTCCTTTAGCTTGCATTCCCATATATAATTTGAGGACCCAGAGAAAGGGGAAGACCATTTTTTTGAATGAGAGGAGGGATAATAGGGTTTTCAATCCAGATAGGATTAAAACGGAAGGGAAGAGGGCCAAAGTTCTACGGGTTATTGAAGTTTAGGGAGATTGGTTTGTGATCGGAAACAACAGACGTGAGGATATGGGAGGAAATTTCTTGGAGGGAGAGAAGGAAATTACTGTTGACGATGAAGCGATCAAGTCAAGCTCCTATATGGCATAGGCCGAAGCACATGTTGTTCCATGTGTACTTTCCCTTGGACGACTTGACGTCTTGTAGATCCCAGTCCGTGATAAGATCGATTAGGTTTTCAAAAAAAGGGGTCTTTGATTTTACTACCTCCTTTCTTTTCCCCTGAGTTGAGATGGGTGTTGAAGTCACTACTGATTATACAAGAAGAGAGATCAATGGTGTTTTTGAGCATAAAAAGGGAGTTCCAACAAACGGTTTTGTCCTTGTAGGAGTTAGGCATATAGACATTAATAACTGAGATGATGTTACTGAAGTCCTTATTTTTAAGAACAATTAGAAGCCAACTTTGAGTTTCTAGAGTTACCTCAAGAGTCCAGATATGATCATCCTAGAGAGTTGCTATGCCTCCAGAGGCTCCTTGAGGACTTACGACTACTCCAGCTGTGGTTTTGAAAACTTATTTCATTGTTTCTAGGATCGTTGACGCCTCCATTTTTGTCTCCTGGAGGAGAATTAATGAGCGGTTAGCCATGGTTTTGAGATCTCTTAGGGCTTCGGCTTTGGATTTACTACCAAAGTCCCTACAGTTCTAGGAGAGGAGATTCATTGTCAGGGGGTGGAGGAGGCCTGACTGCCATGGGTTGGGAGATCAGATCCTTTAGATACTACTTTGTGTGTTAAAGTATGCATGCATTTTTCTATAGATAGTCGCTTACCTTGTGCCTTTTCTTTTGATGTTGTTTCTTCTTTGACTTCTTTATTTGATCTCCGACTGGAATTTCTAGTTTTATCCAATGGGATTTCTCCTTACTCCACATCTTGTTTGGGTTGCGATTTTAATAAGGATTCTTCATTTACTTGTTGTTCCTCTTCTTGAGTGTCCTCCTTTGAGAATTCCTCTTCGACTGATTCTTCTGCTATTCTGACTAATGGTGGAGTGGAGAAGGAAACATGCTCCAACAAAGGCATTGAACATGGGTTTTTCTTTGAGGATGGTTCACCTAAATATTCAAAGGAGTTTTGAATGGGCGTGGGGGGGATGATGCCAGGGTTAGGCGTGGATTTTTTAGGGAGGGTTTTGACAAGAGGGGCCCATTTTGGGGATAGATCCTGAAGACCCAAGGCTGGGGCCTATTCCTTTTCCAGTGTTGGATTTCTTTCTAACCTACTTCTAACCTTCCGCTTGTTGTGCGGCATCAACTTCTTGTGATTTTTTTTTACTGGGGAAACTTCTTGTGCTTCTTGAGAGGGAGATGCTCATAATCTAGCTTATGAATGTAGTTCCAGTCATTTAGATTTAACTTGATTGCCTCTGAGAGCCCTTTTTCTAGATCAACTTCCACACAAATCTTGACACATGAATACATACTAGATTTAGTTTCAGCCCCGTCGATAAATTTTCCCAATGTTTCTCCTATTCTTTTTATAACTTCATCTCCCCAATAGTGAAATGGTAAGTGTGGAAGCCTCACCCAAACTAGGATAGCTGAGGGAATGTTGTTTTCTGGGTCAAAATATGGGGTCCATTTGTTTAGGTATAACCCTCTTGGGCCGAAGAAGTAAGGGCCATTTCTAAAAATGATATCTCTATCTTCTTTATGATTAAAGTAAAAAATACAGAATCCCTTACCATAGAAGAAGTGATTCATGCACCCCTGTACCAAAGGGTGCCAATTCCGCTCAATCCAAAGGTCGATTTGTCGAGGTGAAGGCCATAACCCCATGAATTGACCTATGAGTGCTCTGGAGGAGAATAAGAGAGCCTTTCTTTGTGTTGTTGTGCATGGAATTGCCACTTTCGGGATTTGGTCCAATTTTTTTATGAATTGGGAAGCAATAGGGTGCATGGGAGGACTTCAAAGTAAGCCTACCAATGTCTTGAATGATTCTACTTCGATGAGGAAGTCTGGGGGAGGATTAGGATCCGGATCCGCCAAGGCCATAGGGGGGCCGAGAGGAGGGGAGTGAAGCGAGGAGGGGGTGAGCTAGGGTTTCCTAGTAACTATATTACATGTTACTATCTCCCAAATCCTAGTGTATAAACTAATTAAGAGTTAGTTAAATTATGAAGGAACACATATTATTATACTATATTACTTTCGAAAGGAAAAGAGTTAGTTAAAAGTCAGTATAACTATATTAATATGAACAAGAGTTAGCTAAGAATTGGTCAAGAGTCAATATAACTATATTATTATGAATGAGAGCAAACTAAAGAGTTAAGAGTTATTTAAACTATTATTATTTATAAACTAAATAAGTGTTAATTCTTAATCCCAATTTATCTATGTAATTAAATTAGAAATATATATTGCAATTTTAGATAATTAAATTAGTAATAGATGTAGCAATTAGTATTGGAATATAGAAAACCAATTATAGAAAACTATACTTTCATTTATATTAATCTTATCAGACTACAATGGCTTGAATTGAAGAGGAAACTAGGACATAATATTTAATTATGAAAATGCCCTTATAACTTGGTCCTAAATACATACTAATAAAGACTTTCACTTCCATCCAAGGAAAACTAGAGGACCAACAAAAAAATCCATTTGTAACAAAAGCCACATTGCATGTGATTAGGCTAAATAGAAAACATCTTCATGCTTGAGGAGGATGAGCATATTCATCACCCTAGTATGTTGAGTTTACTAATTTTCTTGATCCAAATAGGTTGAGTTGCCTATGTTTGCTCGATTCCATTTTATTGCTTGCAGTGAAGGATGAATAGGGAAACTATAGTTATGACTTGTGCTCAATACCCTTGAAAACATCGAAAGTGTTGGAAAATAATATAATGGATTGGCCCCTAAAATAGTAGGAATGGATGGCTACAATGGAGCAACCAGATGATGGTGGGGGATCTAAATGTTTAACAAGAATTGGAAGAATTGTGTATTCTTTGCAATTCAATCGATTGAATTGGTCAACATCCTCCTTTGTTTGATCTTGTTTGTCGTCTTGTCAAGCTCCTTCCTCCTCCATTTCTCCTTTCAAAGTTTATGTTGCACCTTCTTTTGTTTTTTTTCATGCCTTGCTAGTTTTTTTTTTGTTTCTCTTTGTCTTCTCTCTCTCTCTCTTTGAAGGCTTTCATGCTTTCAATGTTTTTCTCCATTAATCATTTCTCTCATCTTCTCATTTTCAATATCCCTCTTATTTTGTTTCAATTCCATCATCTCATTTTTCTTTTGTTTTGCCTTAGCTAAGAGTGTGATGTAATTGTCTGAACTTGGTGTTGAGGCCACAACAACTCCCCTTTAATTTTTCTTTTACAAGCGAAAACAAAGGTGTCCCCTACTCAAATTCGAACTCTAATGCCTAATCCTATACTACTTGAGCCTAATGTTAACTCTTTATCTACCTTGAGGGAGTTGACAGTTTTATCTTGATTAATGATTGTGTACCTTGAATGCATTTGGTTTTTAGGACTTGTTGAATGAACAACTTAAATGATGAACACATATTCTTTATGCATCCTCTTGCTTTCATGTTGTTCTTAATGTATTTATATTTATTCTTTTGTGTGTTGATCATAATCTTCAATTTCAAACTCTTAGCTTGAATCACAAGATCACTAATCCTTACTTTGAGTTTGAGACTTGGTACATGTAGTTTTCAGGACACTTATCTACAACATCCGAGATCAAGGATGATTGTATTTGAACAAACCCAACACTCGTTCATAAGTTTGTTGAAGGCATATAATGTAATGTTTATGGTATATTCTCAAGTGTTTTCTTAATCACATAAATGATCTCATCATTTTTGTGGTTGTAAGAGCAGGTTCGCAGGGCCACTTCATTTACATGACCGCTCCAACCTTGAAGTGCATGTGGGGAATCCATCCATATTCTTCCTCTTTCCTATATCTTGTCTATCATCTAAATCCAACAATCAAAATTATGAACTAAGCCTTGTCTTTCCCAAAACTCATTTGGATTTGTTTTTTATCACTATTTTATTAATGAGGTCAGAACTTTGATACTTAGTCAAAATATTGATCCTTAACAAAATCTCCCTCATTGGGAAACATGTTCTCCTTTTATTACAATTTCCTTGAGGTCCGAAGATCGCAAGGTTATCAGATCCACCTTTCCTGTAGTCCTATCCCATGAGCTCAACAGATTCACCTCTATCAGGAATCCCCATTCAGAGTGTTGAGTGTGCATTGTCTTAAGATTGGTTCGAAGCCCAAAGGCTGAAATCCTAGCAGGCTCCCCTCATTTGGTTTGTCGCATTAGGGTGACCGAGTGAAGTCCCTTATGATATTTCTGAGGTCTGAAAGGCATGGGCTTCTTCATATTAATCTCTATCGGGTTCTTCTTTCAACCTCCCCTCTCTCTAAAAACCCAAGACATATACCTATTGATCTTATTGGATATAGAACCTTATCGTATCGTCACCTAATGCTTTCTCACCACTTGTCATAATCAGTTTCATGCATTGTGTCCTGACATAAGAACATCTTCCCTAATCTGATCATATTCCCTCTCTTTGCAATCTTATTAGGTATGCCCTTCGAGATCTTTAGTTTGACTAGATTGATATGTATCTTGCGCCCAATTAGCGTCGATATCTTTTTATTGTATGAGTAGCTATTTGTGGCATTGATTTGTCGCATGACATGTTTTCTTTTCCCCCCTCGTCCCATTCCATTCATTGCATATGAATTTGAGCGTTTGTTTATCTCCATACGACATAGATACCTGCCTTGACACCTTGTTACTCAAAATCTACATGGTATACCTTGCTCCTATTTTTGGTCCCTAAGTGTAGAACTCTAACATGTGTGGAACCATGACTGGCATGGAACCTTGACTCATGTGTAACTTGGCCTCATTTTCCTCATTTTTGTTTTTATTTTTGTACATAATTTGTATATTTTTATTTTATTTATTTATTTCTTTTTATTTTTAATTTTTGTATTTATTTATTTCCATTTGTATTTTGCCCTTGGTTTTGCAAAACCACATGGTTTTGATTGCATATGGCAATTTCCCATGGTTTTCCCCAAAGTTACCCTTGGTTTTTATTTTTTACATGGGAAAAAACAAGTTTACTTTAGAAATGTTTTTACATGGGTAAACTATTTTTTTTACATGGTGTGTTTTTCCTAAAACTCTAATGTATAATTTTACACATTCTATTTTTTTTTTCATATCCCCTTAAAATTAGAAACAATTTGACTTTATATATATATGGAAATCAAACGAAGAATCAATTTGTTATCTTTTCTTACAGTGTCCATTCACTTCTTTTGTTTGGAAAGAATGCTCTGCCTCTTTATAACATAATGTAGATTGGAATGGCAATAATATCTAGAAGAGGCTTGACAAACTTGGATTCAAAATGGCATATTCAAAAGGTTTCGAGCTCTCCCTTTAATTATAAAATGGGGAGTCTGGTTGGCCAGAAACTCTCTCATTTTCAAGGATAAAATGATTTCCCCGGAGATAGTGGCAGCTCAAGGATTAAGAATTCTTTCACACTTTCCTCAGGAAAAGGATATTTCCCTCATTTGAGTCATACAAGAAGAATTTGTAGATACTTCCATCCCATGGGCTTATTTTAATGGGGCCTCACAAAATAATCAACTTTCTTGTGGGGGGGCATTCTTCATATTTCTCAAAATCATGTCTTCAAACTAAAAATGGGATTGGGATCTGGTTCAAATAATTATGAGGAATTAATGTCTTTAAAGCTTCTTCTTATATTTTCCAGGGAGAAATATGTTCATCACATTCAAATATTTGGTGACTCAACAAATGTGATAAATTGGATCCACTACACTCAGAGATGTCACAATATCATTCTACTTCCACTCTTTGAAGAGATTATCATATTATAATCCACCTTTGACACTTTTCACATCCGACATGTTTACAGGGAGAGGAATTTAGAGGTAGAAAAACTATCTAAAGAAGGTATTCGACTGGTTTTTGGGCATTGCAATATTTTGGAACAAAGGGACAACACCTCCTCTTAATACTCCCACCGTTCATTTACATAAGTCATTTCTGAAGCTGATCATTGACTATATTAAATGTTCACTTGATATCAATTTTTTTGAAGATCTATTTTATGATGTGTTAATACATGGTTTGGATTAACCAGCTTTGCAAGCAGATCATCCTCCAACCACAACCCACTTTTTCACAACAGTTACCCTCTTTTTTATGATAACATATGCAACAATGGAATTATGATGGTTGCATGACGGATTTGTATTGTAGGACAATTTATTTTTCTATAGGCATATTGATCAACATTATCTATGCTATGCATATTTTGCAAAACACATGTACTCATTCACGTGTTTCTACAGAATGTAATTTTATTCCTTAATAAAATTATGCTTTTTTCCAAGGAAAATTCTTATCATTATCATTTTATTTTTGTTTTTTTCCATTCTTCCCATATGTCCTACGATGAATATTTTTATGAGTTAATTTCATTTTAGTTTCATTTGATTTTTTAATTTAAATCTTTAATTTTTTCCCCCTTTCCCATTAGAATTCAACTTAATATTTCGTTAGAGTTCTCCCCAGGTTTCTTTCCATTGGTCTTCACCTTCACTTCAGGATAAATTCCATTGGGAATTACCATTAAGAGATAACTCATACTTTTTTTAGAATCCCTTCCTCCTCACAAACCTTCCCTCAATCTTAGAATCCCCTCTTCCCTTCCCCAAATACCCTTGAAAACTTAACATTATTAATTTAATTTTTCATCATTTTAGGGAGCCATCAGAATAGGTTATCAGAAGATCCCATTGGAATAGTTCATCGGACTCAAGACATTGGGATGAACCCATTGGAAACTTACTTCCACAAACTTACCTTCACTTTTCAACCATGGGATCTCGATACACTAGCGAAGTGATCGTTATTTTAATAATATTTTAAACCATCAGAAGCCTAGCTCATTGGAGTTAGTATGCCAAAAGAGTAAACTCTTACCTTCACCTTCCAACCATGGGATCTTGATAAGCCATCAGAGTGAGTATTATTTTAATATTATTTAATTCCATTGGGAAGCTATGTCATCAGAGTGGGAGAGCTCATTAGAGTATTATCTCATCAAAGTGTTATCTCCTGAGACTGATAGCTCATCAGACTCAAGCCATCAGAGTGGGAGTTATTATCAGAGTGATTCATATGCATTACCATTTTGACCATCCTTAAGTCCGATGGGGTTATTTGACTTACCATTTTTAACTTTGGGAACACTTTGGGTTACATTTTTATTTTGGAGATTTATATTGATTTTTGATAATTTCATGTGGGTGGGATAATTTTATTATTTTTATTTTTATTGATTTTGATTTTCATGTAGGTCATTATAGTTAATTTGATTATTTTCCTACTTTTTTTTTTATCTAATTCCTATGTTTCACTAGGATTATTGGCCAAAATTACAACATGACCCCTAGGTCCTATGCCTCCTCTAGGTCCTTACAAAAATAAATTAAGGGGGATAAAAAAAATATTAACCATTTAGTATTGAATTATCTCATGCATGAGGTACAATGATTTTCAGGTTGAAGATCGACAACCTAGATTCACCCACAAGCAAATCAAGGGTTGTTGAGCGTCGAACTTCAAACAACCATATCTTGAGATACGTGCATAGAAATCGAGCCCAAGATACCTCATTGGAAAGGTATCGAGGAGAAGAATACATCGGGAGAGGACTTTAGGTCAAAAAAGTTGTGGAAAAAACCCAAATACACAAATAACAAAAGGTCACAAATTTGGGGGAGAAATTGACTATGCAAACTTCAAACGACCATATATGGGGCTACAAGAAACAAAATTACGCCTAGGATAGCTCACCGGAAATATCTAACAGAGAATAGATAGAGAATAATATGATGAAATGATCTTAATCACTAGGCCGACACCATAAATTCCCATTTGAAGAACAAAAGAGGACACCAATGGACAAAGTTAATGATATTTTCAAAAACATATCACTCATGAACAACAAATAAAACAAAAATAAGTACTCAATAGTATTTTTGACTTCGATTTATAACACTTTCCTTTCCATTTATGAAAATGTAAGAGATATTTGAAATGTAAATTGAAAAAACAAAGGGAAACAAAGTCAATAGTCATAAAAAAATCAAGAGTCTCTCTTATCATATAAAAGAGAACTCGTTGAAAGTAGGAAGGGACTTTTCCCATTGTGTATATTGCTGATACTCTTATTGATGGATATACGAAGAGAATTAGCTATTTTTTGAATTCATAATTGTATCAAATGCTTTTGGGACTAATTCATAAATGTTTTTTTCATAAATGCTTATGTTGTGATTTCTAATGAGTACATACATAATGTTACAGGCCTCCTCTACAACTATTTGAGATGATGTATGAAATATTATAGTATTAACATATTCTTGGATTCAATGAACTATTTCTGATGTCAAAAATATCATTTTAACTTGTAGTCATCTATTATTTTTTTATCCTATGTAGGATAGGTTAGAAGTGGATAAGTTAGATTAGTCAGCTTCTAGTTTAGATTAGATTTAGATTTAATTATAACTATTTGGGGAACAATTTGTTGTCTTTTCCCCTTTTCTTCTTTTAATTCTTAGTGGCAACCAGGCCCACATACTGGTCAGAAACACTGCACCAAACGAGAGTAGGTCTAATTGGGACCTTCCATCAAGCGTTCTCCCTTACCTGCTTGGCATACCATTTGGACCCATCAATAGAAATGGCACTAGATGGAGGGCCAGATGACAAGCTGTGCCTTTGGAGTCATTCTTATTAATTATTTTTATTTATTAATGGCTCAATCCCATATCTCTTTATGGAGATGGTTTTATGGTATTGTACCTATTAAAACTCCTATAAATATTTTACATTTCTTGTTGCAAATTAAATTTGATGGTGAGGGAGAGACAACTGCATCTAAACATATTTTTCAGTTTTGGAAATTTTGTTTGTTTCATAATATAACTAATGAAAGTGTCATTTGCAGTATGTTCACTCTCACTCTCGTAGGGCGGGTCTAGAGATGGTGTGAGACTTTGTCGGTTGCCTCTATTCACACATGGGAGAAATTTATGCATCAATTTTGGCATGCTTTTGAGAATTATGATTTTGATAATTTGTGTGCAAAGATATTAGAGCTTAGAAAAAATAAAGATGAATCTCTTGAATATTATCTTAGTAGATTTATGCATCTTTTCTATATATTTCCTTTGGATGATATGCCCTCTATCAATGATTTGATTCTCCATATTAGTTTTCTTACTAATGAAACATACCAGCTCAAGAATGAAGAATCTAAATCATGTCTTAATGTTCCTTTACATGTTGATTTGAATTTACATGAAAATGTTGAAAATACTAATGATTTAGTTGGAATCCATATGTTTGGATATTTCTTTACTATGGGGGATATAGATCAGAGAGAGAATTATTTTTCAGAATAAACATATGTATCCTCCCACCACTCCACCCCCGTTCTTTCCTTGTGACGAAAAAGAGGCCTCTTCTGTAATAAATTCAAGTTCAGATTTTTTTGTAGCTAACCAAGAGGTGGGTTTTTCTATTGATGATGGGACACTTCAAGTCACACCGATTTCTATGTCAAGTTCTCATTATCCTACCTCATATTTTTCATCCCAAGAAATGGAGGAGGAAGCTATGGGGAAAGACATGAATGCCGATAATTTTGTTAATGAAGAAAATCTGGATACTCATGACATGAATCCTTCCTCACCCATCGATAATTTGGAATTAGTTCCTTTTGATTTGAATTGTCATGCTGTTATAAATTCTCTTAGTTCAACTAATATAGATCAAGAATTTTTTCCTATAGTTGTTGGATTATTTAGTGAAACTTCTTGTTCTAAGAATTCTTTTGATTTTATCCTCTCTTTTAACTGTGAGCATGTTTTGAAAGATATTTCATATTCTCATGTTATGCAAGAGCAAGACAACACCAATTATCTTTTTACTCAAGGAGAAGAAATAAACATACAAGACATAATATTTTTATCACAACAATCCACCTTTTGCTTGAAAGAGGAAAACCATGTCGAGAAAGAGTGTGTTGATTGTGAAACCATTCCTAGTGTGGAGCCTACTGATTCACAATTAGTCATCGATGCTATTAAGGAGGAGGAACTACCATTCAAAGAAACACCTTTTGAAAATGTTTCTTGTTCAAGGGATGTTTTTTATTCTCTTAATTCTTCTACTTTTTTTTTTTATCCTGATCTCTTCAATGGTTTGATATTGCAGGAAGCCACCCATTGTCCTATTCAAATAAAATCAATAGGGACAACCCCTTTTCGAGTACTCTATGATGGTAATGTGCATATGTAAGATAGAGAGGATAAGGCCTCTTCCCATGAACTTAGTACACCTATGCCTTATCAACCTTTTTCATTGGATTAAGGAAATGTATAGGAGATGTGTATCAAAGCATGTCTTTATCTATTTCATCTTCATTTTTTATTAATAAAGAGTCTTTTTGTCCAAGTAACCCTTTAGTTGAGAATTTTTTTTTGTTAGTGGCTTCCACCATTGTCTTGAAGATATCTCTTATACCATGGTGGATTCTAGTCCATGTATATCATTTGATTTCGCTAATTTATGTCAAGTTGATGGTTGCTTGAAGTATGAGTCCAGGTAGGCTTGCCAAGACAATGAGGCACTTTGGTCTACATCGATGGTTATGTTAGGCCCTTATTCTTTTGGTTTGTATTCAGGGATAAAACAAGTTTACTAGCACGAAGATTCTCTCACCAAGCACACCTCACACAAATTCTATGCATGGTTATCATTTGGTATGCTACTTTACCGTGAACTCCCTCCATCAATTATATGTTAGTCATGGTATATTTTATGATAGAATTGAAGCATGGTTGGAGGGATATTACTCGGATAGATTTCCCATGAATTATCACCATGACATCTTTAATATGGCGGATAGAGTTTTCCATGTTTTAATTTTTCCTACTTTTAGTATATTTTTATTCCAAGTTCTGTTACTAGTCTTTTATCAAGAACATGTGTTTGCAAGATTAGAATTACATGGTGGGATACATTGGCATTATGACTTCACTCAGTTCATTATTTTTCACTCATAGCAGTATAGGATAGGAGTAGGCTAGAATAGGCTAGTGTTTTTTCTTTTGCGTAGTATCCGTTTTGCTTTCTAGTTTTTTATTAAGTTTCTTGTTTCCTTTTATTTTTATTATTGTTGGATGAACATTAAGAGGATTTCTCAACAAAGGTGGAAATAAATAGAAGGCTTCCACACTAATGGTTTTTTCCTTGAATGGAAATTTGAATAAAAACGTTTTTGAGATGGGAAAAAATTGTTTTGTCTCATTCTTAAAACTTTCTATGAGTTGTGGTAATTTTCAGATCACCGACTCTACTCATTGTTCACCATGTCAAATCTTTTCAAGTTTTGTCATGTTACAAGTGGGTATTTTAATAAAGAATGCCATTCAATCCCTCTTGTGGTGAAAATGAGAACTTAGATTTGTTCCATCTTCATATCTACATGATTCTAAATTGAAGATTTGCTTGATTGAATTTCTTTAGAATTCCAATTTTGTTGTCCCATACACAATGAATTGAAATTTTGAGTGTTAATTTCTTCCCATCTGAAATCTCAACCACTCCAATTCCTTGTAATTTTGTTGGATGATTATTTTTGAGTTTGGAGTTATCCAAATGGTTACTTACCGATGGACTATTTTGTTTAGTTACTTTCAGCCAACATAATTTAGCATAGTTAGCTTAACTGGGTTTTTATTTTAAGTTATTTCCTTTTAGCACCTTTAGTTTAAATTTTCTGACTTTGGTTTTGCACATCTTATGCTCTATTCAATCAATATTTTAAGGATGAGTTTGATTTTAAGCTCACAACTTGCTTAATTCACGTTTCCTCTTATACACAACAACAAGGGATATTTTTCAAACTATCTGTAAG
Source organism: Picea glauca (assembly GCA_000966675.3). Taxonomy (NCBI): domain Eukaryota; kingdom Viridiplantae; phylum Streptophyta; class Pinopsida; order Pinales; family Pinaceae; genus Picea; species Picea glauca. Next base: position 2,350,720 of record JZKD02S1999897.1, read on the forward strand.
CATGTTTTAACATTATGGACAACACTGTTATATCAATATTCTTGTTGGAATCTCTTTCAAAAACTTCTTGAGAATCGATCATTTTATTCCCTAATCCAGTAATTGACTGAAGGTTTAATCATAGTCTGGTTAATCATGAAGATTTCAGACCTAATGTTTTCTTGAAAAACATTTTTCCATCCTTTGGATTTGTTGATCTTAAGTCACTTCTTTTGGTTATATGATTGAGAAATCTGATTTTTATCATGGCTTTGTTGAAATCATTCAAATTATTGGGGGTTATAAATAACTTGATGGAAAATATCAAGGCAACTTCTAATATTGTACATTTCGTTTTTTCAACATCTATGTTGACTTTAACCATGGTATTTAAATTTGGTGGGTTGTAACTCATCAATATATTGGACCTCACATTATTTAGAATTCCAAGAATCTAAACCAATAACACTAAAATTGTTCAAATTCATTCATATCTTGGAAAGATAAGCATGTACGTGTCTGTAACACACCCACTACCATCAATCAAAAATTTTCGTTGTTTTCTCAGTAATGAGACTCCCCGGAGCTTGTAGCAGCAAAATGCCAATCCCCGAATCACAGGTCTTCTATTTACCTACCTGATTCTCTGTACATAACCGTGGTCTTACGTCCCACCTGACGCAGGCGCGCCAACCATGGGTACGTCTGCTCACAGGGTCTTCTTCTTCTCACCCGAAGAACTCCAAGGTTCTTTTATTTCCCTATCGGGAAATCTGCTCCCACAGTTCTCTCGCGCGATTCCCCCTTCCTTGATTTATCGAGGAATCAGAACTCGTGACTTCGCGAGTTCAAAGGTTGAACACTGGGTTCTGGGATCCTCGAGACCCGATGGTCAGTCAACTTGCTGACTTTTCCCCGAGGGATTTCTCTACTCGCAACCTCGTGATTCCCGTGGCCAAATTCTCGGGTCTTTTCTCGCGAGGCTTCGATACACGATCCCATGTGCGGATCCAATGGTCTTCCCGCGATCCGGATCCAACGGTTATTACCTTCTCGCTTCTCGCGTCCTCGTGACTTTGAGTACCCAATACTTGGGATCTCACCCTACGAGCTCCCGAGTTCACAAGATCTCTCGATCTCTGCCACCTGTCCTCCCCAGATGGATGGTTCACAACCTTTCGCCACTTCGTTGCTTCGCAACTTCGTGTCTCGTGACTTTTAACACCAATTACTTGGGTGTTCACCCTGCGAGCTCCTGAGTTCGCGAGATCTTCTCGATCTCTGCCACCTGTCCTCCCCAGATGGACGACTCACAGCCTCTCGCCACTTCACCACTTCGTGACTTAGAACATCCAAACTTCGGGCTCTTATCTCGCAAACCTCCAAGGTAGCGAGGTCCCTGGATCTTCGCCACCTGTCCTCCTTGGATGGATGACTCAGATCCTCTCGTGGCTTCGCCGCTCGTGACTTGGAGCGTCCAACTTTTGGGCTCTTACCTCGCGAACCTCCGAGGTAGCGAGGTCCTATTCACGAGGGATTAACCCTCATTTATCTCCCTATAGATCTAATGTCTGTCGGGTGTCCGGGCTAAGATCTGACGGTTCAGATTGGTCCCGATGCCGCGCCCTTTCCCACTACTCTTTGGACGTGGACAAACCAACGGTCCAGATGTTTTCATGGAGTCTGGGGTTCTACGATTCGGATTTCCTCGCTACTCACGAAGATAGAGGAAAAAGGGTTAAGGCAATTTATGCCCTCATTCATTCCTATGATCTAACGGTCGTGAATG
>JZKD02S1999897.1:2352497-2395989 GCA_000966675.3 Picea glauca
AGTACAAGATGATTCAAAATGAAAATGTCTCCTTGGTATATATAGGAGACTAGGAGGTATAATTACAACTAATGGCCTAAATATGACATAAATAAAATAACATTACTAATATAATGTGCCCCAATTAAGGGGTAATGAGCCAATATTATGTATTAACACCTTCCTCTTTGGTTCTCGGCCTCTTCAAACTCCTCCGTTGCGCAATCATGTACTCTCTGTGTGACAAGATCGACATCATCCTCAATGATTGTATATTTTGGAATTTTTTTATGGGCCTTGGCCTTCTTGTGTGGCCCCCCTGTATGTATAATTGGTTGTTTGGGTGGCCTTGTTACTTGTGTAGTAGTTGTTAAAGGGTTTTCCTACGTCATTGTGTCCCCCCTTCCTTGTTCTTCCTGCATCTGGGCCTTGTCCTTCTTTCATGTCCGTGCATCCTTCTTTGGAGCACTGCCTTTCTTTTGTTGCATTGGATTTTGACCAGGTTTCCCCTGCTGTGTTGGTTTCTTGGGCGCAACATTGTCTCCTGCAGGTGTCTTGGATGACCCTTCTTCCACTTATTTTCCCTTGGGCATGTCCTTGGTGATGACTGGGATCTTCCAGTCTTTCATTAACATTTCAACTTACTTTGCATTGATGCAGAATCAAAGTTGCAACCTTTCTTTCTATGGATCCCTACGTGCTTGGATATACATGTTGTGCCGTGTAGCCCTAAGTTTGGCTATCCCTTGATATTGGGAAACCACTTCCAGATTTATCCTCCAAGTGTTGGATATGTTGTCTTGTATGTCGTTGAGATACCAACAAAGGTTCTGACATTGTCACTTCTTCATTTGGGGTCCGAAGTGCTTCCCATCGACGTGTACTGTGCTGCATGACAACATCCTACCCGATAACAAAAATAGGAATGGGGAGGCTCTTTCCATCCAATTAGTGCTATTAAAATCAACAACCAAGAGTAGTGGAACTTTGTTCCCAAGTCCTGTGTGTCCTTGCATTTGTCTAGGAATAGGTTCAGTAAACATGGGGCCCAACTGAGCATGGTGTCATTTGCACATTGTGTTGCTACTGTGAAAGCCCCTGCAGGGACCTACTCCTTGCGACATTTGCATGCCATTAATTTCATGGCCATCCTTGTGGTTGCATCGCTGATTTTGTTTATAATAATTCCGCGTGAACCTCTTTTTGTATCATATGTCTTCTTCATCTCTTCTTCTAGATATTTTTATTTGGTTTTATTGTCCAGGTACTGCGCAAGACTCTCGTCGTTTGATGGAAGACCTATGATGAATGCAATCAACTATACGTTGATGGAGACATGCTCTTCTAACCATAAAAATCCTCCATGGAGGACTGCCATCAACTTCTTGATGTAGTTGTTCACCTCTTTCCCCCTGTCGAAGTGGGGAATCTCTACCAAGTTCAAGATCCCTGTGTTTTCCAAGCCTGCCATCCATTTCTTTGGATGCAGTACTGGATCTCCAAATGGACCTATTCCTAGGCTCTCCACGTACACCTGGTGCAAAAATTCTAGTAATTATCCGGTGTCAGACACATCATAGTCTGTGTATCTTAACCTTTCCATGCAACCTAGTAGATTTGGTGTGGCTTGCACCCCTTCTGGAATGCACGGTAAAACAATCGAGGCATCAGGATGCTTGCGTGGGGACCGCACAATGGGTTGTTTTTCCTTTCTTTTTATCAGCGCACTAGAGGTCCCATCCTCTGGTTCTCTATCTTTCATGATCGACTATGGCTGCCCTGTGATGTCTTCAATCTATACTTATTTCTACAACGCGGACCCCACCATAGGTTGTGATCTCGATCCGTCAGACTCTGTCTTTTCGTTGTCACCACCATTCGTTATGTGGGCTTCTTCGACCCTGACAAGTTGTTGTGGGTTGCATGTGGCTAATGGTTCGTGGCCCTACACACTGTCAATATGCATCCTGGCCAATGTCGGGGCCTTCTCTTCCTCCTCTACCAGTGTGGCACTCACTGATTCGACCTGCAGGGATGGAATGTCATCGACATCGACGATTCCCTCTCTTTGTGTAAATTCATGTTCCACCTCCCTAGTTTCCTGCAATGACTTGATACTACTGCATGTTTTTCATGTTATTTGGCTCAGTGCACCAACCTTTGTAGGTTCCATATTGGGTAATTCTTTCTTTCCTGATTGAGCTTCGACTGCTTCGATCTCTGCACTTTCTTGTTCGCCTCTCATCATCATGCTTGTTAGCTTCGCAGGTTTGCAAATGCATAATAAGTCTTGTTTGGCCTGTATTTCCACTTTATATAGGGTGTCATAAGTGCCCTGAATATTCTTGGAGAAGATTCTTTGGTTGTTATTAATGCATTGAAGCTTGTGGAGTATGATTCATTCAATTTCATAAATGCCCAATTTGTTCCTTTTTTACCCTGACGGTTGGGTTTTGATTTTCCAACCGTTGGCCCCTTTTCTAGTGCATTGCACTTTTTTGGTGCGTCGTACATTTCTATTGTGACTTTCCCCTAATGCGCGATGTTTGCTTCTTTCCAACCAAATTCTCCGTGCGATCACTTTTTATTTTTGTTGCATTGATTCCACTATCTATTGCGCATGATATTTCCCAGTATGTTCTTTCTTTTCTACTTTTGTATATTTTTTTCTTCGTTTTCTCCTTTTTATTTATTTTTATCATTTTTTTGTCCTAATATCTACTATAGTACACTATATACATGTTTTTCTCACTGCACTATAGCTTTTAAGGGTTAATCGGTTGATTGTCCCTGTACAGTTTCAGTCGACTACCGTTGATCATTGCTTTCAATTATGTTCCTCCCAAGTCCTTTAGATGTACATATATCCCATATGTGATAGTCTTTACTTCATATGGCCCTAGCCAATGCATTCTAAACTTACCAGGATGTTGAAAAAATTTACTATCATAGAGAAAGACTAGGTCTCCCTCCTTAAAACTCTTCTTCTTAATATGTCTTCCATGCCATGATTTGTCTCTTTCTTTCCGTATCTCCTGGTGAAATCCTTCTAGAATCCTGTCCTATTCCATTTCCATTAGTTCATTTAACCTTTCTTGTACTACGCCTCTTTTTGTCATGTTGGTAATTGTTTCTATGCACAAACTGGGTACCAAAAATTCTAATGGCACTACTGCTTCCTACCCATACACCAATCTGAATGGTGTTTTTCATGTAAACTTATTACATGTGGTCCTATAGTCCCACAATATTGTTGGTATTTTCAAGTCTTGAACATCTCTGTTGACATTGCAGGTCTTTGTCAAAGCATTTTCCAAGATCTTATTGAAAGCTTCTACTGTTCCATTTACCTAAGGAAGGTATGGTGTACTCTTTTGGTGATAGACCTAAAACTCCTCAGTCATAGCCCTAATGGTATCATTGATAAAATGAGTTCCTTGGTCACTCATCAAAATCCTTGGACATCCAAATCTAGTGATCACTTTCTCAAACAAGAAGTATGTTGTTGTCTCTATGTTGCAGTCTTTGACTGGTGTTGATTATGAACATCTTGTTATGTATTCAGTCGCAGTAATTATATATCTATCTCCTGACCTTTTTGTTGGTGGATTGATTGGTCTAACAAAGTATATTTCCCATTTGTAAAATACCTGCAGATTCACTTGTGGTCTTAGAGGTATCTCATCCCTTTTGTTGGGTTTTCCAACCCTCTAACAGACATCACAATTATGGCAATGTTCATTGGCATCTTTATGGATTTTTGGCCACCATAATCCTGCACGAAATACCTTCTGCGTGGTATATTTGCCTGCATAGTGTCCTCCAACTATACCTTCATGACCTTTTGCCAAAATTATGGGCCTTTCATGTTCTAATCACACCTCAAAATGTTATATACGTCCATCTTGTATAAATGTCCTGCAATGAGTTGATAGTCTACGACTCCAACTACCAGAATTTTCTTTTGCATAGTGCTAAACTCTTGTGGCGCAATCCCTGTACTTAAGTTTTCAATAATATTAGCGAAGTATTCATCAGCTACATGTACTAAAAATAATTGTGCATCAGGGAAGTTGTCTTCCAATTTAGTAGGTTCTTCTCCATTAGTTACCCTTGACAGGTGATCAAGTCCTTCATTCATCTTCCCTGGTTTGACTATTACTTCGAAATCAAATTCTTGGAATAACAATAGCCATCTATAGATCATTCCCCCTAACACTGGCTTGTTGACTATATATTTGAGGGCATAATGGTATGTGAACATTTTAAAGTGTTTACCCAATAAATAGTGCCTAAATTTTTGAAGTGCATATACCATGGATAGGCCTTCTCTTTCTGTGGTGTTGTAGTTATGCTCTGATTTTGAAAACTTTCTGCTTACAAAGGTTATAAGATGGTCTAAGTCCCCTGCTCCTGGCTATGCCATAATTTCTCCAAGTGCTATGGTTGATGCATCTACATGCACATGAAATTTATTTTCCCAATTTGAGAATACTATGATAGGTGTTGTTGCCATATTTTATTTTAAGGTGTCCAATCCTTGTTAACAATCCTCATTCCACTGAAATCTAGTGTCCTTCTTTAACAGTTTTTCCATTGGTGCAGTAATCTAAGCACATCCCTTTATAAATTTCCTGTAATAGCCTATATATCTCAGTGTTGCTCTTAACCGGAGCAATGACTTTGGTGGTGGTGAATTTACAATGATTGTAATCTTAGCAGGATCCACTAGTAAACCTTGTTTACACACTATATGTCTCAAAAATATTCCAAAAGGTGTGCCAAAAATGTATTTCTTAATATTTAATAAGATCTGACATTTCCTGCATCTCTCCAACATGAGTCTTAACACTTCTACATGATCCTTTACAAGGCTATATACAGTCTAGTCATCCAAACATACATCTAGAAACTGATGTATGAACTCCTTGAAAACAACTATGATTACTCTTGAAAATATGGGTGGTGCATTCTTCGACCCAAATGGCATGACTGTATATTTGTAGGATCCCCATTCTGTAGAAAAAGTAGTCTTATACATGTCCTTTGGAGCTATTCTGATCTGATGGTACCCTGAGAATCCATCTGTAAATGAATATGCTTTCTGGCCTCCCACATTCTCTAAGACCTCATCTGTAAAAGGGGTAGGAAAAGGGTCATGTAAGCAAGAATCATTTAGTTTTCTCAAATCTACACAAATCCTTATCCCCCATCGTTTCTTTTCTTGGAATACCATAGGGCTTATCCATTCAGATTCCTCTATTGGTTCTATGATACCATCTTCCAACAGTCAATCAATTTCTGCTTTCACTTTTTTCTTATACATTGGATTCAATCTGTAAGGTCTCTACCTGACAAGTATTGCCTTGGGTTTGAGAGGTATTTTCATCTCTCCTAGCTCTCCTGTTATGCATTTCATATTTGTAAAGGTAGTTGGGAACATGTCACTATATTCACACAATACCTTTGTTATTCTTTCTACTGTTTGTTCATCCCAATAGTCTCCAATACTTGTCATTTTAGGATTGTCAGTTTTCCCAATGTTGACTTTCTTAAATTTGATTAGTGTAGAAAACACTTCTAACTCCAAATATGGACCTTCCACCTCTCTTTCTCATTCAATTTCTGTAATCTGAATTTTGCATGCATCATCTTCATCTCGTGCTTCCTCTTCAACACGATAGCATGAAAGTAGTTCTTTGATTGTGTGTTTGTTCTGTTGTTGATATTTTGTCATGAGTTCAACCTATGGTTCATCAATAAATATCATTCCTTGTATTAGCTCTAGCGCTGAATCAATGTTGGGGTTCTCATGTTCAAATGAGAAGGTTACTACAAAGTTCTAATGTAAGCTTGTCCATCCTGTAGTACTTATGCACATCTCTTGGTCTATATACTAGTTCCTTGGAATTTCGTCCAATGTATGGATAAAGTGATGAGGCCATTCCTCTGGTGGTGTCATCCTCCACTATGTTCTACACTTCTCCAAGTGTTCCATTGGTGTGCTTTTCCCATCATAAATCTGGACTATATTGCTTCCTTGTTCTGCGCCAAATCTAATGCGCAATAATCATTTACATTGATACAAGTTCTGAATTGTTTCTTTGTGTGCACCCCACCATCTTGGAAGTGTTTCCTTGAGTGCAATGTCTAAGGCTAAGAGTCTTTGATTTTCTAACACTTCCTCTTTATATTTTGTCATAAATTCCTCTAATTCATTTAACCCATGAAAACTGGGAGGTTCTCTTATCTCTGTACGAACCCATCTTATTGCATGGTCTATTCTTGCGCACCTTCTTGTGGAAACTTCATGTAATCTATGTTGCCAATTATCCAAACCTGTATCTGAGTTAGAAGAACATGATGTAATGCTTCTCCAGCTGAGTACCCCATCTACAGTTGGGTTGACATAATCCTCTTCTCACATGGTGGTTATGTACAACTGGTTTATTTCTTCCAAATCCAAACAAGTGGGCTCTACAAACCTTTCTCCTTCTGACGCATCCAATGCTGCAATGACTCTATATTCACCTGATTCAAAATTCATTTTCCTTGTCTTTAGGTTGATTATGTCCTAGTTATCAAATGCCCAATCCAATCCAAGCAATTTTGGGTAAGGTGTTGTACCATCTACTATCTCTATTACTTCAAAATCTGCCATAATGCACACTCCATCCAAATCTACTGTCACACCTTTAAGCCTTCCAATTGGTAATACTCTATGTTAATTTTCTAATTTAAACTGGACAGGTGAATAGCCTAGTGTGGGCTCTCCCATACACTGCCATGTCTTCTTAGGTAAGACATTTACTTCAGAGCCTAAGTCCAGTATAATATCACCCATGTCGAGGTCCCCAATATTAGCATTTAGTCTAAATTCCCTGCTTGTCCTTCTTCTTGTATGGAGATGATTGACTTTTTTTGCTCTAATTTTACTTCTACCTCTATGTTACATCTTTCTAGCATATTTTGTAAGATATTAACAATGATGGATCCTTCAATAACTTAACATAGGATTGAAAAAAAGTTTTTATGTTACTTACTTTCTCTAAAGGTTGTGCTTCAATGGTATGGTCCATTGAAGAGGGAGTTTCATACATTAGTAAGTTCTGAGTGTGCTACACAACTGATGTAGATGCCACATTTTTTTTGAGAAACTCTTGTCTGGCCTCCTAAAATGTTTCTTTTTCTTTTCGTGCATCAAACTGCTTCTATGGTTCAATATTCTTCTTATCCCATTGGTGTTGCACTGGATTTGGTTTTACTGCTTCATTTCTTGTCTTTGCTCCTCCTCCAGTGACTATATTGATGTTTCTCCCATCATCCCTGGCTTCTGCAGAGATCCACTAGACATTTTGGTTGTTCTAGTTCCTTTTTTCTTGGATCTTTCCCAAGAGTGTTGGACATTATTCTGTATCATGGTTTGTTGCATGACAGTACATACATGTCGTTGATGGAAGTGGACACTCCCTTGCATAATGTCCTGGTTGTTGGAAGTTGTGGCACACTACTGGACCTATGCCTCATCCAAATCCTCCTCTACCTCATCCTCCACCTATGTATCCACCTTGATCTCCTCACAATGCGTTGTACTGAGGTACCTTATTATACTGCACGTGGTTATACTGTGGCTACACATTGTTGTAATGAGGCTACACATAGTTATATTGTTGTTGCACATTGTTTTATGGAGGTGGTACCTGGTTGAACTAAGGTGCAGCTTGTCCTATCATCATTTCTACTTGCACCCTATGAGTATCTGAATTTATTTATCTCATCAACTCCATCATCCTACAATCTTTATCATCATGACCACTGACCTGGAAAAATTGCAGTATGAAATTTTGGGTATTGTATTATACTTATGCATCATTGGAAAATGATATGGATCGTGCCCATGTGTGTTACAAATCTTGCACCATGGTCCTCCTATTGGAAAAGGGTTTGGTAATCATGTTTCCATATACTACACGAAAGATGGACATTTGTTCTTATGGTGTCCTTATGTCATGCCTGTGGTACACCAAACAACTTCTTTTTTCTCTTTTCCCTTATTCTAGTTAAGTTGAAATGTTAGGTTTTTCAGATCCTCCTTCAACTCCTCTATTGTTGGATCTGTCTTCTGATACTGGTTTTCTTCCAATTATAAGGCTCCCTGCAGAGCCTCTTCCTGAGTTTGGAACTTCTGTTGTCTTAATGAGTATTTCAAATGTGGTAATATTGTGTTCACATATAAGTGCCTATGTTGCATGTCAGTAATTGCATACTTCAACTTACCTTTAAAACATTTAAACCTATGATAAATATCCCAAACAGACTCACCTAGTTTTTTCGTGATTTCAATCATTTCATTCATATACTGATCCTCTGATCTAGGATTCTGAAATTCATTTATCAATAGTTTTTTCATGTCTGCAATAGTCCTTGTTACTTCTGGTGGACCGTTTACATCTAGGCTCATGTACCAGCCCAATGTGCGGTCTCTTAGCATGATAGCTAACTACATGAGTTTTGTATCCTCATATGTGATATGCTTTGCTTCCCAGATCTTCTCACATATGAATAAGTGTTTTCCAGGGTCCTCATATGCCTCTCCCCGAATTTTTGTTAATATGATCGTGGGATCATGTCCTTCCATTTTGAATTGTGTTGAACTATTGCCTCTGCACAGTGTAGAAATTTGACTGTTGCTTCTTGAATTTCCTCCCCCAGTTGATGCTCCTTGATTGGATCCTTTTACTTTTGTTCTTCTTTCACTAAAATTCAGTTTTCTAAACGTTGGTGTACTAGTCGCACATGGGGTTGTAGGTTCCACACTAACGGTGATCCAGATTGGATTTCTTCCTTTTATCCCTGATGTTGGACCTCATGTTTTCCTTTCATATGTTTCACACAGGATTTCCTCAATCTTCTCCACAGCCCGGACACCCTCTACCTCTTCCTCAATGCTTTCCAAGTCCTCTCTATTAGCTATGGATCTCTTCTTGTTATTCATTTTATATTGGTAGGGTGCTCCACTGCGCGTATTTCCAAATTCTGCCATTATATGCTTTATCCAGTATTCTTCCATCATGATTGGGTCCATGGCCTACTTATTCTTTCTCTTATCCATATCTTCCTCCGATTTTCCACCTCTTTTCAGTTCTTCCCCCCTTCCCCCATGCACACAGGGAAGTTCAGCTGTCTGATTCCATGGTAATCACACCATTGTTATACAATAAAATCTTGATTGAAGTATACATGGATATGATATACCTACCTCTGGGTCATTTTAGAAAGTCTTGCTCTGCTTCGGTGTAGAAATTTTCGGTATCTACTACAAACTCGGTGATAAACTCTGCGACAATACTGTCTAACCAGAAATCTACTGTGCGCACAAATTTGTTATTAACTTTTTGTGACTGTGCAATATCCATAGGATTCCATTACAACTATCTAATTTTATTTGTAGGGTGGTTGTCTTTTAATCTCAATAGCCACTCCTGAAACAGATGTGGGAAATGACATAAAAATACCTCATGCAAATCACTAAACACGTATTTATCAAGATATTTGCGCAGTATTAACTTAGGGTTTATGTTATCCTTCTGCACAAACTCAAGTTCCTTTGTTTTCAACCATCTTTCAATATCTGCCTTCGTTGGATTCCATGGCCTAAACATTCTCTTCTATACCTTCATTCTCCGTGTGTTTCTTCCACGGATCTCGTCCACTCAATCCTATGCAGTTCCAAATGGAAATGGACCCATTTTTTGGTTGGTTCTTTCTTTCACTTCTTGGGTTGATCTAGGTTGGGATCTCAATAACATTCCAACAAAACCCTCTAAAACTATCGGCCATCCTGGTAAAACATAAGGAAACACTGCACATAGTGTGCACCGCGCAGTCTCACCCGAGATAGCTTTATGGGTGACTGCAATACTCATGTGTTTACATCATAGGCATGAGTGGGGATATTTGGGGTGGTTCTTCCTTATTCATGCATTAATATTACTAATGATTTAAGTATTACTAAGATTCATTCATATTTTTCCTCATGCATGCATGCTAACATATCTGGCTTAACCATTCATTCATAAGATAATCTTTGACAGAAAGTAAACATTCAATAAACATCACATAGAACCCAATTTTTACCGTGGTTCACCCCCTCCTAGGCTACATCCACAAAGATTTGGCTTCTCTACTCTTTTATTTAGTCTGCTGCAAAATATGGCGCTACACGCATTACATTTGTAGTCATACAATCATGATGAGGCTAAGGAACCTCTGTGAGGAAGACTAGATCACACCAGGCTCCTCAGCCTGTGACCTAACCCTCAAAATATAGCTTACTTGAATCTTCTACCACCTTATTACAATCATAGCAACCATTATCAACTCATCAAACCCTTAACCTAGACCTCCTAGGTATTTATTTATACTACTCTATTGTCTTATAGCCCTTACAACCTTTGTCAAAAACCCTAACCCTATCCTAGTTAGGCTTGCCTACCTTCTCGTTGCGTTGCTTCTCCTCTTGCATGTTGCTTTCCCTCTTGCATGTTGCTTTTCCTCTTGCATGTTGCTTTCCTACCACTTGTTCTTCTCCAAAAATAGGCCTACGCCCAAAATAGCCTTTCTTCTCAAAATGGGCATGCGCCCAACATTATGTTAAATTTGAAATTTCATTTACGAGCTAAAAATATAATGTATTTTGAAAATTATAAAAATATTTTTCATTTTCAAAATATTTAATGTAATAATTTATTTTTAAAACACATTTGATTTTTTTTTATCATGGGAACTAATATGAATTTGGTGCATATTGAACATCAAATGAAAAGTATAGTGAACTAATATGAATTTGGTGCATATTGAACATCAAATGAAAAGTATAGTGAACTAATATGAATTTGGTGCATATTGAACATCAAATGAAAAGTATAGTTTATATCATAAGAGGATTTCATTATTAGTTAGGATTAGGAGAGAGACATTGGTAGTGGTGCAAGGACCAATACTGTTCATAGAAGAGGTCACATCAAATTGTCTATAGATGATAACTATTTCCACTAGTAAAATATTAAATATAATTCATTAAAGTTTTACAAAATGTCCAAAACAAGTTCAAAATTACTCATAAATTGCTTGGCCCACAACTATCCAGAGATTGATTTTTTTTAGCACCAAAGTACATGCCTTACATATTTTCCATACAAAACATGTTGTTTATTCCACGTGATATATTTTCTTGACATAAAGACACAATCAAACCTTAAACTATCCTATATTTTTCAATCTGCGAGAATAGGAGATCTATCATACCAAACAAAGTGAATGACATATGGAGATAAATATACCAAATAGCAAGCCCAAGAGTATCCCAACACTCATCTTCACCTGCACATCAATTCAACAATTTATGATTAGCCTCACCTGCAAGTGTGATCAACAACCCAACCCTAAGAATGCAATCATATGACAACCAACCTATTAAATTCATCAAGTCAAATCCCTTGAGAAAATTAAACACTTCAGAAGCAAAACGATCAACTGGGGGAATTCTCCAACCATTGGATCATAATCAAATAAATCCTAGACACACATTCAAAATTCAAGTATACAATCCATTCCAATGACCATCCACTAATAAAATCTCAAACTAGAATACTATAAATCAACATCTATCATCCCTAGGTGAACCATTACTGGATTTCACAATTCCAAACTGCTCAAAAGATCATTGTCAATATTCCCTCACATAGTATCCCCATTTCAAGTATTGAGACTATATCTATTATTTGTATGTTTCCGTTATTTGTGTATATTATCTCTGTATGTTTCAGTTCAAATATTGACACTTTGTTTATTTTCTATTTGTTTGACATTGGATTTTCTTTTATTACAATATATTTATTCTGTGTTGGTTTCTATTGTGTGTCTCTACGGTTGGGTTTCCACTCTTTGTATTGTTTGTATGTTTATGTTATTCTTTTATAGGCTTTTGCAGTCATGGCAAGAGTGAATATAGCTACTTGTACAAGGAGGGCAAGAAGTCGAGTGACCAAGGGTGCCCAGCTACAACACACTACATTAGATGAGTATATAAACTAGGGTGTTGTTGAAGAGAGTTTACATACAAATCTTGAAGAGCGTAAGGAGGTGGAGGTTGAAGGAGTTCATCCACCATCAATTACAATGCAAGGTGCAAGTTCAACCAAGAAGTTCAATACTATCAAAGGTTGGACAAAAGAGGATATAATGAAGGCAATTGGTGATGTTCAATTTAATGTATATTCAGTAAGAGAAGCTACTAAAATATATGGAATTACACCAACATCACTACATTATTGTTTAAATGGTCTCACTCATACAAAGAGAAAAGGGCCGCTTACAATGTTAACTAAACAAGAGGAGGAAGAAGTGGTTGTTTAGTGTAAGGAGATGGCTAAAATGGGCCATGGGTTGGAGTTGATAAAACTAAAGGACAATGTTGCTCAAATATTTTACTATAGGTTGAATCCATTCAAAGATGGATTTCCTAGGAAATCATGGTCGGTAGGGTTCAAGAACATACATCCAGAGCTTGTGTTACGAATGACAAAGGGCCTAGATAGAGACATAGCTTTGAATTTACACCCTACAGTTGTGACCAATTTCTATAACAATCTATCCAATGCATATGAGAAACATTCCTATACTCCATAACATATATGGAACTATGACGATACTAGTTTACAATATTTAAGGACTTGTGGCATGTGTGTAATTTCCAAGAGAGGGAGTATGAATGTGCCAAAAAATCTACATAAGAGTAGGGAGTGGATAACTGTTTTAAGTTGTGTAAATATAGTCAATATCTCAATCCATGGGTTTTATTTGTTCAAGAAAAAGTCTCAATTGAAGAACTATATTGTAAATTTTGATCTAGGAGCATACATCGATGCACATCCCAATGCATGGATGACTAAGTATTTTTTTTTTAAATAGGTTTAGTATTTTGTTGCATCTGTACCTAGTGGTGTCTCACTTGAAAAGAGACACTTGATTATTTTTTGTGGCCATAACAACCACATAGCTTTACAAACCATGGAGGAGGAAAACAAGATGGGCATTGACTTGTTGACTTTTCCTACACATGCTACTCATGGGCTGCAACCCCTTGATGTAAGTGTTTTTGGGCCTTTTGAGAGTTACTTTAGATCTGAGAGAGCATCATGGGTGGTAAAGAACCTAGGGATAGAGGTAAAAAGGTTTGAATTAGCATGACTTGCTAGTACAGTTTTTAAAAGGGCTCTTATAGTTTCTATCAAGAATGGATTTAGGCAAACTAGAATTTGGCCACTAAATTCCGATGCTCTTCTCATGTGATGAATATGCTCATCCTCCTCAAGTATGCAAATGTTTTCTATTTAGCCAAACCACATGCAATGTGGATTTTATTACAAATACAATTTTTGGTGTTCCTCTAGGTTTCCTCGAATGCAAGTGAAAGCCTTGATTAGTATGTATTCAGGCCCAAGTTATAAAGGACATTTTCATAATTAAATCTTATGTCCTAGTTTCCTCTTCAATTCAAGGCATTGTATTTAGAGAATGCTAATATAAATGAAAGTATGGTTTTCTATAATTGGTTTTCGATATCCCAATAGGCTACTTGCAACCTCTATTACTAATTAATTATCTAAAATTACAATATCTATTTTTAATTTAATTAGATAGATAAATTAGAATTAAGGATTTTAACACTTATTATAAATAATAATAGATTAACTAACTCTTAACTAGTTTATAAACTGACTCTTAACTCTTTACATTGCAATGTCAATATACTCTCATTCATAGTAATATAGTTAATATAGTGATTATTAACTAACTCTTTTCCTTTTTGAAGTAATATAGAATAATAATGTGTGTTCCTTCATAATTTAACTAACTCTTAATTAGCTTATACACTGGGATTTGGGAGATATTAACATGTAATATAGTTATTGAAAATGTAACTATATTCAACAAATAGCAAATAGATTCAAATGTAATATGCAAATAACAAATATTCAACAAACCAACAAACCAATAGCAAATGAAAATGTAATATGTAAATAAAAAATATTAATCAAACCAATTGTAAATGTAGATTTTCATTAAAAGTGTTAATACATTACTCAAACCAATAGTAAAGTAAATATTACTTAAACCAAATAACTATATTACCCAAATCAATAGCTAGAATTGCAAATAACTCTATGACCCAAGCATATAATTACATAATAATTTCCATTACAGATTTCCATTATGAACATTAATACATTACTCAGACCAATACCAAAGCAAATATTACTCTTACCAAATAACTATATTACTCACACAACTATAAACTAATAACAAATTGCTATAAACCAGTAACAATTTGAATAAACCAATAACAAATTGTTATATTACTCACACAACTATATTTTGTAGCATATTTTGTGATGTGAAATATATAATAGCTCTAAAGCCCAAGACTAATTACGTACTAATTTAAATACACACAAGATAATTATTTTACAAAGAATATAAAAATTAACAAGGGAAATATATAATCAAATTGAGGTTCTCAAAGAGTTCATCAACATCTTTGAATTCTATTAGTACTTTAAGCAAAGCCTTGTTTGGTCTTTCATTAATTCTCTTTTACTATGGAAAAAAGGATTCTCAGTTTAGAAGAACTATTACTATTACTTTTTCAATTAAATAGATATTTATTATTATTAATAGGATGAAGATATATATTACTAATTTAATTACATAATCCTTTAAACAAAGCCTTGTTTGGTCTTTCATTAATTCTCTTTTACTAGGGAAAAAAGGATTCTCAGTTTAGAAGAATTATTACTATTACTTTTTCAATTAAATAAATATTTATTATTATTACTAGGATGAAGATATCTATTACTAATCTAATTACATAATAGATGCAAATGCAATAGGAAAATAGCTATATTACTTCATATGTATACTTGTATGGAAAATGTTTATATTACTCAAACCATTCCTTCCCAACATACAAGCAAACAAACTATTTTTGCCTACCAATATATTCCAAAAGATTCAATCAAGGATAGATAGAAACTTCAAACACAAGATTACCCTACCTAAGATTTGGCTTCAAGATTTAAAAATAGTATAGAGAAATTTCTCTTAATGCATATTTATTGTAGTATGGTTTTACATCAAGCCAACAACTAATAAGAGTTCCAAGATAAAACAATATTGGGTTCAATAACAAATGTGGAAAGGATATGAGTTGAGTTGGTCGGGTAAGAATACACTAATGACCATATTTTCAATATAAAATGAGCTCAACACAAAAACTCATGCAGTCAAGCTCACAAACCAAATAAAGAGCCAATCTTGAGGGTTCTAGAGCTAAGCCATAAATATTCAAAAGCCCATGAAAGAATCAATAAACAAAATGAAAGAAATATTAGAGGTCGTAATAAGAGCAGGTTTAGGGTCAGAACATTGGCTGTAGAGAAGAGAGCCAATGAATCTCTAAGGCAAGGCTTTTAACAATGGTAATGTCCATAATGACCATGAAATAAAATTTGAGCTACAACAATGACCATTCATCCAACTAAAAATTGAAACAAAATTCGCATAGAGAAGAAACACTTGTAAACCAAACAAATAATGAAAAAGGTTGGACCCTACATATTTATCGAGAACAACTAAATCTGAGAGAAAACTAAGCCAAAAACTATGTACAAACTCAAATCTCTTGAAGTTTAGCTCCAAACAAAACCAAATGCACTATAGGGCTAAGTGAATTCAATCTTCATCCAAATTGGGATGAAATGGCCATGAAAAATATTTAAATATTCTTATTAAGCAAGAGTTACAATAAATATGAAGGTTAAAAGAGATTTGACTTGAGATTTAAAAATAGTTATAGATTCTTATCCTACCCAACATTTCTTGCATGCAACCATACAAAATCATCCCAGCACAACAAGCATACAAACCATTCTTTAGCATTCCTTACGTGTAAGCATACATATTACCCTAGTTAGAATAAACAAAGAATTAAACCCTCGCCGCAAAGAATTAAACCCTTGTTGGAATAAACAAATAGATCACCCAATAAAACAAGCAAATGGCCAATAGATTACCAACATACAACCTTATAAATATTACCCACAACAAATAGAAAAAATAAAAATCTAAAGTCAACAATGAACTAATACATAGTCAATGAACAACTCATCGCTATAGTCCCAAGCCTTTGGCAGGGACTAATAACTAAAGAAGTGCCTTACAAATTTCCATGAACAGATGAATGTGACATTCACTTTTCACTTTTCATGGTACGAATGGAAATTTCATATGATATTTAATTAAATTTTAAGTTATGACATAAGTTTAAATTTAGATGGATCTTCTAAAAAGTGGTTTGGTTTAGTTAGTAAAAATGGATAGTAGTATTGTCTTTACATGGATTTAAGATTTGTTGACCACGTATTTATATTGATGCTCGTGTTTATAAATATACATCTACTTAACTTTAAAAAGGCAAGTCGTTAAATATCTTATTTTATAATCATTATAATTTAATAAAAAAAATGATAAATTTTGGCATATAAATAAATATATAAATATAAAGTAAATCATTATAATTTAATAAAAAAATGGATAAATCTTGGCATATAAATATAAAGTAAAATCATGTAAATCATATACTTATAATCATCCGTACTTCGTGATTTCATGAATACATTTTTTCACGTTAGAGATTCTGCGCTGGAAACCCACCCCAGATACTTTCCCACATAGTGGCTGGTATGGGAGTGATAAAGCTTCACAGCCCCAAGGGACACAAGTTTCAAACTCATGACCTCTCCCCAAACTGGAAGAATGTGCGCATGTCTTAACCAATTGTGCTATCCCATGAGACTTCATGAATACATTCAACTTTATTCCAAACATAAATTAATATGTATCCAATCTCAAATTATTGCCATCATAATATTCAATGAAATCACTATGTAATCAAAGTGGCCTTTCTATAAACAAAAGAAATGTGTGTGCCCACAATATTGATGATAAACTATTATATATTTAAAAAAGGAGAGAATTTATAGAACGTTGAAATTGTGCATGCTTTAAACAATAATGTAGATGTCATGATGTATAAGACGACAATGTGTAATTCATTTTTTTCGCAACCTTTGTTTGTATAAGATTAGGAGATTCATTTTAATTTAGTTGATGGTTTTTATAGTCATGGTACTCATTGTTTTATCTATGTATATGATATGTGGAATGTTCTTGGTTGACGAGATATAGTTAGTATTCTTGGTTTGGATGGAGTTGATTAATGTGTATAATAAGTTATTGATATGATTGTTATGTGATTAATTAATTAATGATGATTTGTGTATGTGGATGGTGTCATTTGATTTATTACAATTTGAGTTATTTCATCCACCATATAAGTGTTTTAAGTTTATTTTTTTCTCTCAAATTTGGCAAGTGTCCTCAACTTTTAAACATCTATCTATATGGTGGGGTGTCTCACTAACAACGAGCGGTTTAAAGTGGTTGGTTCAATCAGAGCGTTCATGAAAATCATGAAATACTTAATCTATTTATTTTGATGAAACAAAATGAGATGTAGGTGAGAGATATGTGCCTCTGTTGGTGAAGTGTTAACATTGGGATTAGCTAAGTAATATATTATATTGGCTTAGGGAGGGTAGGGAAGGTTATAGGCCTTAACATTCATCATAGCATCAAAGTGGCAATGCATATATTTGGGGCTCGAGGCAACATTTTGATCAATTAGCAAATGCCTAGGAAATCACCATCAATGTGACCGAAAAGTAGCATATGTAAATCCTTCAATCATGAAGGAGATATCTAGTGAACATTAGTTGATTGTTCTAGGTGATGATGATGTCGGGCTTGAAGAGACTTGGTTCTATGTGATGATGTCAGGCTTGAAGAGACTTGCATGCTTGCCCTCTATGGATTGGTAGGAAGACTCTCTTACGCTTACCTAGCAGACAAATCTGTCACAACGTGGGTTCATAAAACTTGGAAACCTATTCTCGGATACATTCCTGAGATTCATTACCTCACAAAAGGGTGGATAGGTTTTATTTGCAGAACCCTGGAGAATGCATCTATTTTACTGGACAGGTTATGGGTTCTAGGGCAGAGTACACCGATGGTGAAAAGTTGGAGGGTGGCCTTTGAGCCTATCACTGAATACTTCCAACAAAGGAATTTGTGGGTATTATTGCCTTCTTTACCCCTGCATTTCTAGAATGAGGGGGCCCTGATGGCAGTTGGAAACTCTTTGGGGCGTTTTATTTCATTGGATATTGCAGCCATGGAGTCCCCGACTAGAAAAGTGGGCAGGATTTTGGTGGAGATTGACATTCATGAAGGATTGACTGAGATGATGGACATAAAGTGGCGAGGTAGGCTTACTAAGCAACATTTAGATTATTAGGGCATACCCTTCAGGTGTAGCTGGTGTCATTGCACTGGCCACCTTCGAAAGGAATGCCCCGGAAAATTCATTGAGGAGAAGTTTGAAGAAACTATGGTCCAAGAAGACCCGCTGGCTTATATGGATGAGGATATTACATCAGGGGTCCCTCCTCACTCTACAACTTCTGTGACTGACCTTTCCTCGACTCCAACAAATACTCTCTTGAGTAAGATAATGCAACACTTTCCTTCTCTCTTTTCTTCACTAACAGAGTGGGAAAAGGAAGTTGTCAACAACTCAAACTGATTGTTTCATTCTACTTCAGGTTCAAAAGGAGGTGTCGAGGGTTTACAAAACTCTCTTTGTATTGGCAAGGATACTCAACACACTGGGGTGGAAGAGGTTCATCCCATTATAACTACTTTTGATACACCAGCTGTGAGCCATGATACCACTCTCTCCTCTACTATTATGATGAGCATTTCCTCTCCAGATACTATGGAGATGCAACCCTTCAGTGTGGAAGGGGCCATAGAAGGAGCTTTACTTCTCGGGGTAAGGCTTGCTCACTCTCCATCTCACTTTTCTGTTGCTAGTTTTCTCGTCCCCCAAGTTACGCTTCGTGAGGCCCATCCTCTAGTCTCATGTGTAGCAGGACCCTCCCTTCCAGTACAACAAAGGGTCTTGACAAGTGAGTAGCAACATTTAAATTCAGAAGGGGTTTTTTCAGTTACACACTATTCAGAGGTGAGGTGCCCGACCACTACAGATTTTTCTCCTCTAGGAGGCGCACTTATTACTGAAGTTCAAGGGAGTGAGGAGAGTGTATCCGAGGCTCCCCACAACACAAATCCTCTTGACGGGTATGATTCTCCCTTGGAGGCGGGTGCAAGAGAACCAGAGGAGACTGAGAGCACCATTAACTCCTTACTAGATTCTTTGATTCCTGGTATAAAGTATAAGGAACAGGCTATTAAAATACCTACTTTTATAGGGATGAATTACATCGATAGTGGGGAGACATCCGAGACTACAAATTCCAAGAACAAACAGGCTAGCCAGGGGAGAGATTTTTCTTGGTCAAGGGGGTTAGAAGTTGAGACCTCCTCCATCAAGACGAGAAGTGTCCGGAAAAACCAGTTACAGAGTTCAATGAAGATCTCTGAGTCTACACCTTCATCCAGTGATACTGAGCCACTTAGAGTAGTGAAATCCCTAGCAAGGGAAAAGTAATGTTGTTTCTCTCAAACATTCGAGGGATTAGAGGCACCCTCAAAGCTGCTTCTATTCGACGTTGTTTGACACTTACCCGCCCGAAAATCATTTTCTTCCAAGAAACTTTAGTGTCAGCTCAGAAATCGAGGGATTTACTGCTTTCTTTCAAACTGACGTGGGTTGTTTTCTTGGTAAGCTCTGTGGGCACCTCCAGTGGTTTATTGGTGGCGTGGGACCCTAACCTGTTTGAGATGGATCCTTCTCTTACAGTGGGGGGCATTTTATTATCAGGTAAGAGTCCTATTTTTTAGAGGAATATCACTCTTCTTAATATCTATGCGCCCTGTAACAATCAGACTCCTTTTTGGAATACGTTGGATGACAGTGGCATCCTTACATTAAATAATTTAATACTAGTTGGAGACTTAAATCTCCTCCTCTCTCCAGAAGAGGCCTGGGGGGGGATCGAACATGCATACTGGATGGATTTTGCAGTAATCTCTTTTCAACAAATCGCCTCATTGACATAAAGCCGATGAAAGTGTTGCCAACCTGGAGGAATGGCCACTAGGGACAAGAAGCCATCTCTAGAAGATTAGACAGGTGTCTAGTAGCTGAATCACTTCTATTCGAATTTGGATTTTACAGGTCATGGGTCGAGATACCCTTTATCTCCGACCACGCTCCTGTCCTTTTACAATTAGAACTCCTACCTACCTACAAAGTTTATCCTTTTCAATTTAATGAGCATTGGCTAAGTACAAAGGAATTCTCAGTCATTGTGGAAAGTGTATGGAGAGATCCGCTTTATCTATCTGAAAGAGGCAAACAGAAACCAATTATTTGGAAACTACAGGGCCTAAAAGAAGCTACAAAATTATGGAACGAAGAACTAAAGACAAAGAATAATGCAAAACTAATTTTGATTGAATTAGAAATAAAAACATACTCTGGTATTCTGAGTAATGGGATCGACGTTTTGTGATTCTTGAGAATCATAGCAGTAGGAATCGCCAAACTGCGAAACGCGATTTCCCGACAGGCTAACAGTGTAGGGCCACAGTGAAATTAGTGGAGGACAGGTGGCGTACCACATCGGGGTTCGGGAACGGTAAGTCCTAAAAACCTTGGTATTAGGATTCACGATCCTGCGAAGTCCGAAGTCCCGACAAGGGAAGTCGTCTATCGGGGTTTGGGTCATCGGGATATCGGGGATGCCGGTGACAAGGTGTTTATGTATTTTGGAATCGTGAACCGTGAAACCCCGATGAGGAATATGGCTGCGGTCATATAAGGAGCGGTCGCGTGAACAAATTACTTAGCCTGGGAGGCTAAGGCAGCAGGGGAGCATATCGGGGTTCGGGGTTTGGAAAGGCAAAGTGTTTGAAACATCGCGAGTGCCGAAATCCCGACAGGAGAAACTCAGATAGGGACGCTAAAGGTCAGCGTTGACTTGCATCGGGGTTCGAGGTTTTGAGAATCCAAAAACACTCGACCTCAGGACTCGCAAAACTGCAAAGTCCGATTTCCCGATTGGAATAGGGAGATCTCGTGGATATTCTGTGGGTGTGGAAAATTCCGGATAGGGAATTAGAAGAGCTTGACGCAAAGTCGCGACCCTCACGGTCCAACCCGCTCTTGCCAGGACATTCTTTAAACTTGGCCCGCAGAGTTATATTACTCTTCAAATCCCATATCGGGACTCTTCACACCCACAGGTTACTCCTCCTGCGATCTCCCTTCGCTTATCGGGAAATCGGGTTTCGCGATATCGCGAAACACGCATGCATAATCCTTATGCAATTCAAAACCCTGAACCCCGATGGGTCAACGGGTCAACGCTTCCGCTCGTCGGGGATTTCCCTATTGGGAAATCGGCGAATGGGGTGTCGCAGTTCACACGCCCTCCAATTCTCCGAACCCCGAACTCCGATCTGACGCCACCTGTATTCCACTAAACCTTGTGATCCCACTCAACCACGTCACCTCCTGCTCTTGTGCAATCAGGAGTCGCGGGTTCGCAATTTCACTGGTGGTAATTCCGTTGCAGTGGAAACCTCCGAACGCCAAATCCCGACCTCTCGGAATCTCGCGCCACGTGTCTCTGTAGCGATCGATGACCCCCGTTAAATCGGGAAATCGCTACTCGCGATTTCAACAACCACAGAACTCTTATATCGCCGAACGCCGAACTCTGAATACCGATGGGCTTTGGTCCTTCTCTCCTGCGCCTAAGGATCAAACCTCTCGCAACTTTTCCACGATCCAAGAGTCAGCGGGATTTCGTGAATTTGTCCTGCGAACCTTGACCGTTGATTCTCCTCCTTGAGAATTTCTCCTGCTCCAAAGCTCCGTTTCTGTTCGAGCCCCTCCTGGGTCCCTCTCCTACGGTATCAAGAAGGAACTATCCCTCCTGAGATTGTCAATCTCGACTCCTTCAACTGAATATTGGTGCACTCCTTGCGCTCAGCGTCCAATCACTCTCTAAGTGTTGGATCTTCTGGACTCTGTGCACTTCCGGCAATAGTAATCCCTGCCTTCCTTTTCTCAGACTAGCTACTGAGACTCCAACCTTGACCTGCACTTCACCTGCAYGGCTCTAACAACCCAATTCAACTTCTGGGCAGATGAGAATAAGAGTTCAAYTATCTGACCTCATCAAYGCACTCTATGYGGATGAATTCGACTGCACCTTATGCAGGAATCTCCTGGCTCAGACAGAGAAACAATTGAAACTCATTCTCCTCTCTCTCAGACTTCAATTAATTCCCTGAAATCATCTGCAAAGTGTATTTAAAGAAATTTCATACCAAGAAAACAAACATTCACAAGCACATAAGCAACATACACAGAGAAACAACACCAGTCATGGGATTGAATCAAAAGTTCTCTCTATTAATCCAATCTGTACATGAGGGCTCTCCACAAGTTCTCTGCTTGCTCTTCTCTTTAGAATGCTTGATAATGTTACAATACACAAAGGAGGGTGTCTATATCCGTTTTCCCTCTTGAAACCTAAAGCTATCAAATCTACAATTAAAATCTATCTACCTGCATCAAATCTATTAAATGCCTTCCTATCTATTTCATACAAGAGCGTAAGGCTCGAGGTCTGATATAATACAACAGGCGCTCCTTCATAAATGTTCATCGAAGGATATGGCGCTTCATCTTTAATGCAATTTCAAAAAGTTGTCAAAAGTTATCAAGCTTATATGTCATGGGTTTAGAAACACATGCGTTGGCTCCTTGTTGGCTTTTGGAGGTCACGATGCTCCTGCATCATACTCCTCGGCTTGAAAACTTTCATGGGCTCCTGTCCATGAGCTCCTGTACAGTCTGTCCATGCTTTTGGATAACTACTTTTGTCTCCCAGTTGACATCCTCCATTGGGTGATCCTTCCATTTCACCAAGTACTCTAAATACTGCTTTCTCCTAGTCTTCCTTCCTATTTGCTTATCCAGTATGCACTCCATCTGAGGCTTCTGTGCAACTGGTAATTGCTTCTGCCATTGGATTACCGGTTACTCACCACTTCCAGTCTCTGCTTCTCCAGCCCTGTAGGGGTATAAATCCGAAATATTGAAAATCGGAGATATCCCGATGCCCTCTGGCAACTCAATTTCATATGCATTCTCCCCGAATTCCTTCAGGACTTTGCATGGCCCAATTTTCTTCATTTTTAGCTTATTATATGTTCCCCTTGGGAACCTCTCCTTCCTTAAGTGTGCTAGAACTATGTCTCCAACTTCAAACTGAAGTTGTCTTTTTCTCTGATCGGCTCTGCGCTTATACTCCTGATTTGCATTCATCAGTCGCTGCTTCACCTTCGTGTGAAGTTCCTCCATCGCTTCAATGAATTCTTCAGCACGAGCGCTGCTAGTTTCAGCCTCTCCTGACTCCCCGAGCTCAGAAACTCCCCTTGGCTATATCCCATACAAAATCTGGAATGGGCTTCTTCCTGTACTCCGATTCACCGAATCGTTGTACGCAAACTCTGCCTGTGGTAGGATCTGGTCCCAACTGCTGTGATGCTCCGTCACCAGGCTTCTCAATAGATCCCCCAGACTTCTGTTGACCACCTCAGTCTGTCCGTCTGTCTGCGGATGATATGCTGAACTAAAAGCCCAATTAGTTCCCAGCTTCTTCCATAGCGTCCTCCAAAAGTGACCTATGAATTTTGTATCCCTGTCCGAGACTATGCTTCTCGGCAATCCATGCAATCTGACGATTTCTTTGAAAAAAAAATTCGCGATGTGGGTTGCATCGCTGGTCTTCTGACACGGTATGAAATGTGCCATCTTTTGAAAACCTGTCTACCACCACAAAGATGGAATCAACCCCTCTTTGCATTCTCGGCAAACCCAGAACAAAATCCATACTAATGGCCTCCCATGGCCTCTCAGGTATTGGAAATGGATGATATAACCCAACATTCTGCTTTCGGCCCTTCGAATGTTGACATATCCTGCATTTTTCAACAAACCGCTTGACATCAGTGCGCATCCCCGGCTAAAAATATGATTCGCTCAGCTTGGTGAACGTCTTATCATGTCCAAAGTGACCTGCTAATCCTCCGCTATGCTTTTCCTTCACCAAATTCTCCCTCATGGAGCAATTCGGTATGCACAATTGATTGCCTTTGAACAACAATCCATCCTGGATCAGGTAGTCTATCCAAGGACTCCGATCTCTAAGAACTGGGTTCTCGGCGGCCTCGTATGCTTCTCCGAAGTCTGCATCACCTACATACATATCTTTCAGATTTTCAAAACCTAGCGTTTTGACCCTAAATTCCTGCAACAGCAAACATTTCCTGCTCAAAGCATCAGCCACTTTGTTAGCAGTTCCTGAAATGTGCTTAATGAAAAATGTGAAATTTTGCAAGTACTCTACCCATTTTTCATGCTTTTGATTCAACTTCTCTTGTTGACTTACGAACTGCAATGCATGATTATCACTATACAATACGAATTCCTTGGGTATCAAGTAATGTCTCCACTTCTTCAATGCCTGTATGATGGAATAAAAATCCTTATCATACGTGGAGTATTTTAATTTTGCATCATCCAACTTCTCGTTGAAATATGCAACAGGTCTGTCATCTTGACTCAGGACCCCTCCAACAGCATATCCACTCGCATCAAACTTTACTTGGAAGGTTTTCTGAAAATCGGGAAACACCAAAATTGGTTGCTCTGTAATCTTCCGCTTCAACAGATTGAAGCTCCTTTCAGCCTCTGTTGTCCAAAGAAAAACTTTATGCCGCTTCTTCATGGTGTCCATCATTGCTGCGCTAATCCCACTAAAATTCCTAATAAATTTCCTGTAGAAACTAGCCAGTCCATGGAAACTCCTCACCTCAAAAACATTCCTCGGCGATGGCCAATTCCTGATCACTTCTACCTTTTCAGGATCCATCTTCAATTCATTAGCCGAGATTACAAAACCCAAATAAATGAGTTCTGCCTGCATGAAGGAACACTTCTTCATATTGACTAACAACTTCTCCTGCTGTAGCCTTCTCATCACAATGGCTAAATGTCTCAAGTGTTCAGCCTTGGTCTTGCTGAAAATCAGTATATCGTCAAGATACACGACCACAAATTTGCCAATGAATTCCCTCAGGACTTCATTCATCAGCCTCATGAATGTGCTCGGCGCATTTGTCAAACCAAACGACATGACCATCCATTCGTACAAACCTTCGTTTGTATTTAATGTTGTCTTCCATTCATCACCCTCTCTCATCTGGATCTGGTGATATCCGCTCTTGAGATCAATCTTCGAAAAATAATTTGCCTCACTCAGGCAATCCATAGATCATCCATTCTCGGCAGTGGAAATCTGTACCTGATGGTGATTTTTTTTATCGCTCTGGAGTCTGTACACATTCTCCAGCCTCCATCCTTCTTCGGACTTAGCATTGTTGGAACATCACATGGACTAAGACTTTCCCAGACCAGTCCTTTGTCCATTAGATCCTGTACCTGCCTTTTGACCTCTTCATTCTCCTGAGGTGGCAACCTGTACGCTGCCTTATTTGGTAAACTTGCTCCGGGTATGAGGTCAATATGGTGACTCACACTTCTCATCGGTGGCAACGAACAAGGTAGTTCGTCCACTATGATATTAACAAACTCTCCTAGCAGTTCCTGAATCTCCTCTGGCAAGTCGTCCACTCTTGTGCTTGTTAGGACAATTCTCGGTTTCCTGACCACAAAGAACTGTGGATCTTCCTTCTTCTCCATCTCTGTGAGAAGCTCCTTCCCGCTCATGAGAAGTATTGTGCTGGTTACTTCCGCCTTCACTTCTTTATCCTTTATCGGAAGCAATTGATGTGTCATTCGATCCTTATCCAAGGTATAGGTGTTCATCCTCCCATCATGAACAACATTTCTATCGTACTGCCATGGTCTTCCCAATAATACATGACAAACATCCATGGGAATAACATCACACATAATTTTATCCCTATATTCACCCATTTTAAATTCAACCAAGCATTGTTTCGTAACACATACCTGGTGTCCTTTTTGCAACCATGATACTTTATATGGACTTGGGTGATTGGTCATTTCCAGCTCTAGATTTTCCACCATCTCGGTCGAAACGAGATTGTCAGTGCTTCTGCTATCCACGATCACCTTGCATTTCCAGCCCTTGGTCTTGCACGTGGTCCTGAACAGTCTAGTTCTCTGAGCTGTGTCCTCCACCTCCTTCTTGGGTGTTAAGAGAACCTTGTGTACCGTCAGTGATTTCCCACTTCCGGTGTCATCATCCTCGACATCACGCCTCTGCGCCTCTGTGATGTGAGCTTCTCCTCCGACTTGTCTTTTCTCTGGACACTCAAATGATTTGTGCCCATTCTTTCCACATGTAAAACATGTGATCAATCCTCCTCTTCCTCTGCCTCGACCTCTAGTACGAGGAAGAGCATTCGCATCAACATAATCTCCTTGCTGATCATCTTGATGTCTTCTCCGTTCAGGTTGTGGCCGCCTCTGCTGTGAGGTTCCACCCCTCTCGACTCTACCCTGAGGTTTCTGCCATTCCTCCTTGGGCTTCTGAGTTCTTTCTTGGGCAACTGCCTTGCCTCTGGGATGACTTCTGCCTCGCCCTCGCTGTCCCGGCTCACGGCTTAGCTTCTCTTCGGCTTTGAGAGCCAGTTGGTAAGCATCTTCAATAGTTCTGATAACTACCATGCTTAACTCATCCTGAATGTCATATCTCAGACCATTCAGGTATCTTGCCACCTTCTCATCATCGCTCTCCAAATGACCAGCTCTGATGTTGAGTCTGTAGAACTCCTCGGTGTACTCTTTCACCGTCATCAACTTCTGCCTTAGGTTCTGCATCCGCCTGAATAGTGTGATCTGGTAATCTCTGGGGATGAACTTCGCTTTCATCTTAGTGATCATCCTATCCCATCTCTTGATCTTCTGTTTTCCTTTGGAACGTCTGTCTGCCTGCAGCTCGTCCCACCATAAGGCTGCATGTCCCTTCAACTTGGTAACAACATGTCTTACCTTCTTATCCTCTTCGATATATTCATAATCGAAGTAGGTGTCAAGAGCCCTGATCCAATCCAACAACTCTTCTGCATCCAGGCTTCCCTCATAAGCTGGAATGTCCATCCTCACCTTCGCACTCATCCTGGCGATAGATTTGATTAATCGCTCATTGGCTGCATCTTCTGCTGCAACTCCACCTTGTGGTACAGCTTCAGCTTCGCCTTCGGAGTCACTTAGATCTCCTGTAATTGTTGTGCGCCTCTGCGCTGCTTCCATATCTTCCATTCTAGCACGAAGATTTCATATTTCCCTCTCTATTTCTACATTCTGTCCATGACTGCTTCTTTCCCTGGACATTTCTTTTTCCCTGGACAATTCCCTCTCCCTCTCTGGATTGGGTGATTGTCTACCTCTTCTCGGCGGCATGGAAAAATCCGCTTCTCTCTGCTACCAGAACAAAGAGAACTCTTCTCCCGGCTCTGATACCACCCGACGCAAAGTCGCGACCCTCACGGTCCAACCCACTCTTGCCAGGACCTTCTTTAAACTTGGCCCTCAGAGTTCTATTACTCTTCAAATCCCATATCGGGACTCACCACCTGACGCAAAGTCGTGACCCTCACGGTCCAACCCGCTCTTGCCAGGACCTTCTTTAAATTGGCCCGTAGAGTTATATTACTCTTCAAATCCCATATCGGGACTCTTCGCACCCATAGGTTACTCCTCCTGCGATCTCCCTTCGCTTATCGGGAAATCGGGTTTCGCGATATCGCGAAACACGCATGCACGATCCTTATGCAATTCAAAACCCCAAACCCCGATGGGTCAACGGGTCAACGCTTCCGCTCGTTGGGGATTTCCCTATCGAGAAATCGATGAATGGGGTGTCGCAGTTCACACGCCCTCCAATTCTCCGAACCCCGAACTCCGATCTGACGCCACTTGTATTCCACTAAACCTTGTGATCCCACTCAACCACGTCACCTCTTTCTCTCATGCGATCGGGAGTCGTGGGTTCGCGATTTCACTGGTGGTAATTCCATTGCAGTGGAAACCTCCGAACGTCGAATCCCGACCTCTCGGAATCTCACGCCACGTGTCTCTGTAGCGATCGACGGCCCCCGTTAAATCGGGAAATCACTACTCGCGATTTCAACAACCACGGAACTGTTATCTCGCCAAACGCCAAAATCTGAATCCCGATGGGTGTTGGTCCTTCTCTCCCGCGCCTAAGGATCAAACCTCTCGCAACTTTTCCACGATCCAAGAGTCAGCGGGATTTCGCGAATTTGTCATGTGAACCTTGACCGTTGATTCTCCTCCTTGAGAATTTCTCCTGCTCCAAAGCTCCGTTTCTGTTCGAGCCCCTCCTGGGTCCCTCTCTTATGGTATCAAGAAGGAACTATCCCTCCTGAGCTTGTCAATCTCGACTCCTTCAACTGAATATTGGCACACTCCTTGCGCTCAGCGTCCAATCACTCTCTAAGTGTTGGATCTTATGGACTCTGTGCACTTCCGACAACAGTAATCCCTGCCTTCCTTTTCTCAGACTAGCTACTGAGACTCCAACCTTGACCTGCACTTCACCTGCACGGCTCTAACAACCCAATTCAACTTCTGGGCAGATGAGAATAAGAGTTCAATTATCTGACCTCATCAACGCACTCTATGCGGATGAATTCGACTGCACCTTATGCAGGAATCTCCTGGCTCAGACAGAGAAACAATTGAAACTCATTCTCCTCTCTCTCAGACTTCAATTAATTCCCTGAAATCATCTGCAAAGTATATTCAAAGAAATTGCATACCAAGAAAACAAACATTCACAAGAACATAAGCAACATACACAGAGAAACAACACCAGTCATGGGATTGAATCAAAAGTTCTCTCTATTAATCCAATCTGTACATGAGGGCTCTCCACAAGTTCTCTTCTTGCTCTTCTCTTCAGAATGCTTGATAATGTTACAATACACAAAGGAGGGTGTCTATATCCATTTTCCCTCTTGAAACCTAAATCTATCAAATCTACAATTAAAATCTATCTACCTGCATCAAATCTATTAAATGCCTTCCTATCTATTTCAGACAAGAGCGTAAGGCTCGAGGTTTGATATAATACAACATGCGCTCCTTCATAAATGTTCATCGAAGGATATGGCGCTTCATATTTAATGCAATTTCAAAAAGTTATCAAAAGTTATCAAGCTTATATGTCATGGGTTTAGAAACACATGCGTTGGCTCCTTGTTGGCTTTTGGAGGTCACAATGCTCCTGCATTAGAGCTTTTCAGTTCTTCGGGCCAAGGAAGGAGAGGGTCCTGTGAGAGGACGTGCCTAGGTGGCACGACTGCATCATAATGACTATAATGAGAAAGGAGAAAAGGAAATATTGAGGTGTCTGGAAATAGAGAGAAATGAACTTTTAAGATCTAAGGAAGAGCACTGGCGATTGCAAAGAAAGACGCTCTGGTTGGAAGGCGGAGATAAGAACATGAAATATTTTCATAAGATAGCTAGTCATAACAGAGTTAAAAAACATATTTGGGAAATAAATAGGGATTATGGTGATAAAGTGGTGGATCAGAAGGGCATTAAAGAAGAAGCAGTCCATTATTTGAAGCGATTCTACAGAGCATCCTCATTACCTAACATAGAAGAACAATTAAAAATATTTGAATGATATGTGGAATGTTCTTGGTTGATGAGATATAGTTAGTATTCTTGGTTTTGATGGAGTTGATTAATTTGTATAATAAGTTATTGATATGATTGTTATCTCATTAATTAATTAATGACGATGTGTATATGTGGATGGTGTCATTTGATTTATTACAATTTGAGTTATTTCATCCATCAGATAAGTGTTTTAAGTCTATTTTCTTCTCTCAAATTTGGCAAGTGTACTCAACTTTTAAACATGTATCTATATGGTGGGGTGTCTCAACAACAACGAGAGGTTTAAAGTGGTTGGCTCAATTAGAGCGTCCATGAAAATCATGAAATACTTAATCTATTTATTTTGATGAAACAAAATGAGATGTAGGTGAGAGATATGTGCCTCTGTTGGGGAAGTGTTAGCATTGGGATTAGCTACGTAAAATATTATATTGGCTTAGGGAGGGTAGGGAAGGTTATAGGCCTTAACATTCATTATAGCATCAAAGTGGCAATGTATATATTAGGGGCTCGAGGCAATATTTTGGTCAGTTAGCAAATGCCTAGGAAATGACCATCAACGTGACTGAAAAGTAGCATATGTAAATCCTTCAATCATGAAGGAGATATCGAGTGAACATTGGTTGATTGTTCTAGGTGATGATGATGTCGGGATTGAAGATAGTTGGTTCTAGGTGATGATGTTGGGCTTGAAGAGACTTGCAGGCTTTCCCTCTGTGGATTGGTAGGAAGACTCTCTTACGCTTACCTAGCAGACAACTCTGTCATAGCTCGGGTTCATAAAACTTGGAAACCTATTCTCGGATACATTCCTTAGATTCATTACCTCATGAAAGGGTGGATAGGTTTTATTTGCAGAACCTCGGAGGATGCGTCTATTTCACTGGACAGGTTCTAGGTTCTAGGGTGGAGTACACTGATGGTGAAAAGGTGGAGGGTGGCCTTTGATCCTGTCACTAAATACTTCCAACAAAGGAATTTGTGGGTATTATTGCCTGCTTTACCCTTTCATTTCTGGAATGAGGGGGCCTTGATGATAGTTGGAAACTCTTTGGGGCATTTTATTTCATTGGATACTGTGGCCATGGAGTCCACGACTAGAAAAGTGGGCAGGATTTTGGTGGAGATTGACATTCAAGAAGGATTGACAGAGATGATGGACATAAAGTGGCGAGGTAGGCTTACTAAGCAACATTTAAATTATTAGGGCATACCCTTCAGGTGTAGCTGGTGTCATTGCAATGGCCACCTTCGAAAGGAATGCCCCAGAAAAATCATTGAGGATAAGTCTGAAGAAACTATGGTCCAGGAAGACCCGTCGACTTATATGGATGAGGATATTACATCAAGGGTCCCTCCTCACTCTACAGCTTCTGTGACTGACCTTCCCTCGACTCCAACAAATACTCTCTCGAGTAAGATAATGCAACACTGTCCTTTTCTCTTTTCTTCACTAACAGAGTGGGAAAAGGAAGTTGTCAACAACTCGAATTGTTTGTTTTGTTCTACTTCAGGTTCAAAAGGAGGTGTCGAGGGTTTACAAAACTCTCTTTGTATTGGCAAGGAGACTCAACACACTGGGGTGGAAGGGGTTCGTCCCATTATAACTACTTTTGATACACCAGCTGTGAGTCGCAATACCACTCTCTCCTCTACTATTATAATGAGCATTTCCTCTCCAGATACTATAAAGTTGTAGGCCTTCGGTGTGGAAGGGGCCATAGAAGGAGCATTACTTCCTGAGGTAAGGCTTGCTCACTCTCCGTCCCACTTTTTTGTTGCTAGTTTTCCCGTCCCCGAAGATACACTTCGTGAGGCCCATCCTCCAGTATCTTGTGGAGTGGGACCCTCCCTTCCAATACTACAAAGGGTCTTGACAAGTGAGCAAAATTATTTAACTTCAGAAGGGTTTTTTTCAGTTACAGACTATTCAGAGGTGAGGCGCCCGACCACTATAGATTTTGCTCCTTTATGAGGCGCACTCATTACCGAAGTTCAAGGGAGTGAGGAGAGGGTATCCGAGGCTCCCCACAGCACAAATCCTCTTGACGGGTATGATTCTTCCTTGGAGGTGGGTGCAAGAGAACCAGAGGAGACTGAGAGCACCATTAACTCCTTACTAGATTCTTTGATTCCTCGTATAAATTATAAGGAATAGGCTATTAAAATACTTACTTTTATGGGGAGGAATTACATCGATAGTGGGGAGACATCCATGACTACAAATTCCAAGAACAAATAGGCTAGCCAAGGGAGAGATTTTTCTTGGTCGAGGGGGTTAGGAGTTGAGATCTCCACCATGAAGACAAGAAGTGTCCGGAGAAACCAGTTACATATTTCAATGAAGATCTATGATTCTACACCTTCATCTAGTGATACTGAGCCACTTAGAGCAGTGAAATCCCTAGCGAGGGAAAAGTAATGTTGTTGCTCTCCTTAAACATTCGAGGGATCAGAGGCACCCTCAAAGCTGCTTCTATTCGACGTTGTTTGACACTTACCCGCCCAGAGATCATTTTCTTCCAAGAAACTTTAGTGTCAGCTCAAAAATCGATGGATTTTCTGCTTTCTTTCAAACCGACGTGGGTTGTTCGCTCGGTAAGCTCTGTGGTCACCTCCGGTGGTTTATTGGTGGCGTGGGACCCTAACCTGTTCGAGCTAGATCCTTCTCTTACAGTGGGGGGCATTTTATTATCAGATAAGAGTCTTATTTTTCATAGGAATATCACTCTTCTTAATATCTATGCGCCCTATAACAATCAGACTCCTTTTTGGAATATGTTGGATGACAGTGGCATCCTTACACTAAATAATTTAATAATATTTGGAAACTTAAATCTCCTCCTCTCTCCAGAAGAGGCCTGGGGGGGGATCGAACATGCATACTGGATGGCTTTTACAGTAATCTATTTTCAACAAATCGCCTCATTGACATAAAGCCGATGAAAGTGTTGCCAACCTGGAGGAATGGCCGCGAGGGACAAGAAACCATCTCTAGAAGATTAGATAGGTGTCTAGTAGCTGAATCACTTCTATCCGAATTTGGATTTTACAGGTCATGGGTCGAGATGCCCTTTGTCTCCGACCACGCTCCTATCCTTTTATAGTTAGAACTCTCTCCTGCCTACAAAGTTTATCCTTTTAAATTTAATGAGCGTTGGCTAAGTACAAAGGAATTCTCAGTCATTGTGGAAAGTGTATGGAGAGATCCACTTTATCTATCTGAAAGAGGAAAACAAAAACAAATTATTTGGAAACTACAGGGCCTAAAAGAAGCTACAAAATTATGGAACAAAGAACTGAAGACAAAGAATAATGCAAAACTGATTCTGATTGAAGTGGAAAAAAAAACATACTCTGATATTCTGAGTAATGACTATAACGAGGAAGGAGAAAAGAAAATATTGAGGTGTCTAGAAATAGAGAGAAATGAACTTTTAAGATCCAAGGAAGAGCACTGGCGATTGCGAAGAAGGACGCTCTTGTTGGCAGGCGGAGATAAGAAAACAAAATATTTTCATAAGATAGTTAGTCATAACACAGTTAAAAAACATATTTGGGAAATATATAGGGATTATGGTGATAAAGTGGTCGATCGGCAGGGAATTAAAGAGGAAGCATTCCATTATTTCAAGCGATTCTACAGAGCATCCTCATTACCTAACATACAAGAACAATTAAAAATATTAGAACTTTTCCCTGTTATGGTCGATGAAGAGGAAGTAGACACACTGTACAAACCCATTACGATGGCATAATTAAAATCATTTCTCTTTCTTTGTAAGAAATAAAAAAGTCCGGGACCGGACGGCTGGTCAACATAATTTTTTATCTACTTCTTTGATCTAGTTGGTGAGGATCTCTTAGCGATGGCCAAAGAGTCCAGACTTTTAGGCAAAATCGTCGGTGGCCTAAACTCAAATTTTATGACACTGATTCTGAAAGTCAATAATCCAAAAACTTTCGAGGACTTCCGCCCCATTTCCCTTTGCAACCTTTGTTATAAGCTTATATCTAAAATCATTGCCAACCATATCAAGCCATTTCTGTCAAAGTCACTCTCTCCCAAACATTTGGGTTTCCTGGAAGGTAGATGCATACAAGATGCTATCGGGATGGCACACGAAAGGCTCCACAATATCAAAAAGAAGAAGTTAAAAGCACTAGTCCTCAAACTGGACTTAAAGAAAGCCTATGACTGCATTTATTGGGATCTCCTCAGATTGATCCTTCTGAAAATTGGGGTGGGTTTACATGTGGCCAACTAGATCATGTCTTGCATTACTTCATATTCCTTTGTTGTCCTTATTAATGGGGAGGCTACTGATTTTTCATAAGTGGAAGGGGAATCCGACAGGGATGCCCTCTCTCACAGCTTCTCTTCATACTTATCATGGAGGGTCTCAACTTATTATTAAAAAAACGTCAAGCAAAGGGTGCTATCACAGGTTTAAAGGTTGTCAGCTTCATTATTATCCTACAACTACTTTTTGTGGATGACATCCTTATTTTATCCCAAGCTAGCCTTTTGTAATGGAGAGTAATTGATAAACTGCTTATACGTTTTTGTAAAGCCTCTAGCCTAGCAGTGAACCTCTCAAAATCAACAACCAATTACTTTGGCCTCTCAGATCATGATCTGGTCGAATTCAAATCTACCCTTAACTTTACCTTCAATGATATCGATACTGGATTTTGTTACCCGGGCTACTACTTGAAGACTGGGACACATCGAGCATCTGATTGGGACTGGATTGTGCCCAAAATATCTCATAAAATCAATTTTCGGGGCAACAGGTATATCCTGGTAAAATATGTTCTGGAAGGTCAAACAATCTATTGGATGTCTTTGGAAGCATTACCCGACTCGGTCTTAATCAAAATCAGTAAATTGATTTTCGAATTTATGTGGAATGGCCACCAAGAAAGACAAAGGATTCACCTTTGTAGCTGGGAGCGGCTGTCAAGACCTAAAAGGAATGGAGGTTGGGGCATTCACGATTTAAATATTTTCAATCAATCATTAAATTCTGTTACTCTTTGGCGTGTGTTAACTGTGGAAAGTCCTTGGCACTTTGTTGTAAGAGATAAGTATCTTAAAATCTCCTCTCTTATCGATTGGCTAAGAAAACCAGAACATAAATTTAGATCTGTATCAAGAATCTGGGCAAGCTTACTGCACACTCTACCCATCATCCTCAACTGGATCACGTGGATTCCTGGCAGTGGAACTCTTATAAAAATTGGTTGTAATTTAATTCTTGGTTTGGAGTTAAGATCCATACTAAGCAATGATTTACGGTTGTTTCTTAATAATAATCATATCACCCTCCTTGCGCATGCATCCAAGACGTAGAGCCATTCCCTTTGCACAGAGCACTGGAAATCCAGTGAAAATTTGGGTCTAGCGGATCCTTTGGCAACAGAATAGACAAACTTTACTACAACATTGAATGGAGAAGTCATTACACCGACAACCACTAACAAATACGTATTGATTTGGGTAGGAGGAGACCGTTCGGGGGGTTTCACCGTAAAAAAATGTTATGAAGCACTTATTTTGACTCGCTCCTGGCCGATTTGGAGAGGCTGGAAGATTGACTGTTGGAAATGGTGTACCCAGCTAAAAATCATAATTTTTTTCCTATTGGCAACAAAAAACAAAGTGCTTACTTGGGAAGCACTCCTTAAAAAAGGGTGGATAGGCCCAGGTCTGTGTTTTTTATGTAAAAAAAATACAGACGACACTCATCATTTGTTCATTCATTGTGATTTCATGAGAAGAGTGTGGGCATCCCTTACTCAGCATTTAAATCTAACTTCCTGTTGGACTGGCCCATCCTTGGCAGAATGTATGGAAGCTTGGATTCAAAACAGGTCAGCACCCAAGGTTCTCCCTTTAATAACGTCATGGTTTATTTGGAAGGAACATAATGTGGCAATTTTCAAAGGGAAGCATCCATCGGTAATTACATCAGTCACCAAGATTCTTGGTGCACTCCATAAAATATTGGTTGTCTACAAATTCCAAGTACTGAGATTAGAACTTTTCTTCAGACTTCAAGACTATACAATGGCCTTTTTTGACAGGGCAGTGGAGGTAGGGGGCTTAAGATGCAGGGCTGGAGGGATGATGAAATGTATTGGGGCTTCGGATTATAGATGGATTTTTAGTTGTGGTGCAGGAACCAACACAAAGGATGAATTTTTGGGAGCATCGACATCACTCTGGATTGCAAATATTCTAAATATACATCATTTGCAGGTCATGGGGGATTCTAAAGTAATCATCGACTGGCTTAACAAAAAAGGAAATTTGCAAGCGATCAATATCGAAGGGTGGAAGATGAGGATAAGAGAACTTATGAAAGTCTTTCAAGGCATTAACTTCTAGCACATTTATAGGGAATCAAATGAGGAGGAAAACAAGATTTCAAAGAGAGAACTACACTCTCCCATAGGTAAACTGGTCTATTTTACATGGGATGGTGAAAGTGAGGGCCCAACAAATCTTATAAACATTTTCTAATTCTTGAATCTGATTGGAATGGATGGCTTTTGTTATCATCTGAAAGTGGACATGGGACTCTCCCTCTTTCTGATAAAGGTTGGGCAAAGCCATTCCATTTCAACAACTTATCTAGGGGCACTATAGAATGGCATGGATGACATGATTGGGTAGAAGGCTTTATTTTCTTGTAATGGAGTTATTTAAGAATTGAATCTTATTATATCAATATTATTTACATTTGACGAAGATATAATAAAAATTATAATAAATAAAATTTAGAGAAATTTTATATCCGATATTAAAAAAAAAAAAAAAAAGTTGTCAAAAATATTAACACTTGGCATATTCACCAATGTAATTTTATGGTTAAGGGATTTTTTCAAACATTTGTCAAACAAATTCAATGTAACAATTACTTAGTTGATAACTTTTACCATATGCATGCAACCACCTATAACACTTATTTCACTAAAACCCTTTCACATACATAAAACATTTAAAATGGGTAAAAGCTAATAATGAATTCACATGCAAAATAAATGTTAACATTTGTTGCCATTAAACATTTCTCTTGGGAAATTAACTAATACTTGGGTTATCTAAGAATCCAACTATCAACTCTATCAATTCAACTTCTAAACATTAATGATAACAATAAAAGTGATATAAGAATGCTTATCACAACACTTCAACAATCCAAACAATCATACCATATATGGGCAAACAACCCCCACATAAGTTTTTGCATTTTTTCCAAAGTTGCTTTGATAACGAAATTTCCCTAAGCAAATTATTTTTTGAATTCAAAAAAGGGGTTACAAGTCCATATGGCACATATACCCCTTAATGTTGCTTTCAATTGTTACAAAAATGCTTGGGGATGCATTTTCTTAAAAATATACATACCTATCAATGACATGAATCTCTTTGTCAATGCATGCAAGGTTTAACTATCTCATACATCAATTTCTCCTAACATTTATCATAAAATGTGATTCTAATTTGTTTAAGCTATCTATTCAACCATAGAACTAGATAAAATTTTCCAATGGTTCTTAAAATCAACACAAATGTGTCAATTAACTATTGGCAACTTAATCAATGGCCTTTCAAACCAATTTCATTATGGAAGGAAAAAATTCATGAATCTAGAGAAAGAACTTAGAAAAATTGAATTGGAAAGTATAGTGAACTTTGATCTACAAAATTTAAAAATTAAACTCTTAACTTCAAAAATACTACAAATATGTCCACACAAGAATATACATGAGAATGCAAAGAAGAAACCTTAAGGTAGGGTAACACCACCAAATACTCATTGAGGAAAGAATCACTCCACAAGCCATGCTTGCTACAACTACAATATGCTTCCTAATACATCTCATTGCATTGCTTCTACTTATTTATATAATTTCTATCTAACCTCCTATAAATTTTCTAGTGAAGGAACTTTCTATTAGGTGAAACCTTCTAATAAGTATTCTTACAATTATTTCTTTCACTTTCTATCTAATGTCCTAGGAACTTCTAGTAAGCCTTCTCACAATTATTTCTTTCACACCATATTGTGACCTATCTATCTATTTAAGAATGTTAGGGTAGGAACCAAGGTATTTTTTAGGGGTGAAATTTCACCAATTAGCTATTTTTTTTACCATTTTGTAAAAACATATTCGCCAATTTGGTTAAAAATTTGCCTATTTTTTTATATAAATACGATTAAATTGATAATATTCTCCAAAAATTTACAAGTTTTAATACTAAATTATATTGTTTTACTGAATATTCTCCTACATGTTATATGCATGATTTTTCAAACTAACAT
Organism: Picea glauca; assembly: GCA_000966675.3. Lineage (NCBI taxonomy): Eukaryota > Viridiplantae > Streptophyta > Pinopsida > Pinales > Pinaceae > Picea > Picea glauca. The sequence continues at coordinate 2,390,685 of JZKD02S1999897.1, forward strand.
AGTCGCCTAGAATATTATACATAGGTATAATATTTGAATCCTTAAAAAATACCCTAGTAAGAACTCATATTATCCTCCCTCGCTACATTGCATTCCATCCCCTTTCACATGTTCCTATGTAAGTACTAAGTGGGACTATTCCATGATTATGGACACATTACATCCATTACCCCCCTTGGGTACCTCTCTAGGTACCCTATATTATCCTCCCTTGATACATTACATTACATCCATCTTTGCATGTTTCATCTCTTAAACATGAGAGAAAGCCAAATAATATGTTCTTGTAACACCCTGTTTCCCCCAGTTTGTAAAAATAACTGGATTGGCCAGAACCGTGGAAAACTCATGAATGTGAATATGTGATGTGAATGGACCTTATGGAAAAGGTCAATGAATGTGAATAACATTATGAATTTTTATTGGACTGCTGAGAGGGGATGTGAAGAAAAAGAGACCACGATGGCGGTGGAAGGCACCTGGAAAGGTGGCGTTAACTTCCACCGAGAATTAATACCGTATTTGGACTTCACTAGCCCGGAGAACCAAAAGCGGTTCACTGGCCCTGAATTAAATGTCTCGCAGGCTGGTAGGTTTATGGCTCCTCAAGAATTAATGAGGGATGGGGAGGTGAACCGCCCATCCGTAGAGCCATCATGACTGACCAGTGCGAGGGAAATCACACCACACGTAACCTTGCAAGAGGATAATTGGGGACAGACGCGAGGGGAGGAAGATAACTATGGCAATACACAGAGTGAGTGATAGTAGAGAGGAAGGAGAGTAACCTTCGCTCCTGGTCACTGGAAAACAGAGACGCAGTCTCACAACATCGTGGTCTCAGCTCGGGGGTGGCTAGTGGTAAATCCACTGGGAGTTGTTGAGACTACGGTTGGGTGGAAACGAGCACCCCTCTCAGCAGTTGCTTAACCCCTGGTGTTATTTCTGATAAGTGTTTTGCCTCTAGCATCTTGAAATATATATGTTTATTCTGATAATTATGCCCATAAGCTGTGAAACTATGAATGATTTCATTGTAAGAATGTTTGTATGGTGTTTTGATCAATATTGGTAGATGCATGTTTATAATGGAAAGACTACGTATGGCTTATGTCTTCATAAATCGCTAATTATATGCTTACTGACCTAATTCAGACAACATGTCTGATTCATGGGATAAAGGTACCCTTATATGCCTCAGATAGTACCCTGGGTAAGAACCTCCCCATAGAGATACCCTCCTTGAAAATCCCATCAAGAACCGAGAAAGTGAATGTGAAGGCGTAAGGCCTTAGTAACCCTTCATGAGGAGGAACGATCCTCTTGAAAACCCGAGATGGTAGCATAAGGATGAAGTATCGAATCGACAGATGAGATTCCATTGGGAAACCTGTGGTCACGCATGACCGTTAGATTGGTAGGAGTGAGTAGGGTGTTAAATGCCTTACCCCTTTGTTTTCTGTGTCTTCATGGACAACGAAGAATTCGGGACCGTAGATATCCAAGTTCCATGGGAGTATCTGGACCGTTGATTTTTCCACGTCCAGGGAGTTGTGGAAGAATGCACGGGTAGGAACCAATTGGAGCCGTCAGATCTCGTCTGGAAAAACCTGACAACCATTGGATCTGTCAGGAGTTACCTGAGGGTTAAAGACCCCAACGTATAGGGGTGAAAACCTCGGAATAGATCTGAGCCATCTGAATGACGGAGGCCACGTGTTGTAAGATAACCCATTTCGGGAAATCGAGAATCACGGAATCAGGAATCCTGATGACGAGAGTTCAGGATTTTCCATGGTGAAACCCCCGGAATAGATCTGAGCCATCCGAATGACGGAGGCCACGTGTCGTAAGATTACCCATTTCGGAAAATCAGGAATCGCAGAATCGGGAATCCTGATGACGAGAGTTCGGGATTTTCCATGGTGAAAAACCTGGAATAGATCTGAGTCGTCCGAATGACGGAGGCCACGTGTCGTAAGATTACCCATTTCGAGAAATCTGGAATCGCAGAATCGGGAATCTTGATGACAAGAGTTCGGGATTTTCCATGGTGAAAACCCCGGAATAGATCTGAGGCATTCGAATGATGGAGGCCACGTGTCGTAATATTACCCATTTCGGGAAATCGGGAAATCGGGAATCGCGGAATCGGGAATCCTGATGACGAGAGTTCAGGATTTTCCATGGTGAAAACCCCGGAATAGATCTGAGCCGTTCGAATGATGGAGGCCACGTGTCGTAAGATTACCCATTTCGGGGAATCAGGAATCGTGGGATAGGGAGTCCTGGTGACGAGATATCGTTACTTTCCATGGTGGAAATCCCGGGACAGATCTGGAACGTCCGATTTATGGAGGTTACGTGTCGAGAGATTAACCGCATTAGGAAACCAGGGATTGAGAATTCAGGAGTCCCGTGATCGAGAGTTCAGACTCTCGTGATGATAAACCCAATGAACATACGAGATTCTTTCGGAGGATCTCAGGGTCTGTGGCGACCGTTAGATGTGAGGAAGAGATGTCGGCTGTAAGCCGGGGTGCGAATGCACATTAAGGTAAGTAATGAGCAGATCTGGACGACCAGAGTCCACCCGCCCAGATCTACTGCTGAGGTTTCATTCCGGAGCCCACTTGTTGTTCTACCTTTAGCGGTGGGGGAGGAGGGGGTCTGGAATCAGATGTGCAACTCTCAAATGGTTGATATTAATTCACCTTGATCGATGGTGCTCAGGTGAATTCCGGACCCCCCTTGCCATTCTGCCTTTAATGGGGGGGAGGGGGGGTCCAGAATAGTGTGGCGTGTGAAATGGGGGCCCCTCATGTCCTGTTGACTACTGTGTCGCATTCCCCCTCTGCCACATGTACTTCACTTAACCGTGCGACGGGGCCTGTTCTCATTGATTGTTCTCTATCCCTATTGGGATTCATCCCTATTGGCGGGACGCTAGCCCTATCGAGGTTCGACGGTTGCAGAGTCGAACGATTCAACACCCCTATAGCGTCGAGGTGCGAAATACCAAGAGGCACCGTGATTATTTGAACTATGACCATGACCCGCCACCCCATGGGGACCGGGCGAGAGCAAGAGATAGCTTGCGCTAGGCCTCCGTAGGTAATTCGGGGGCTCTAATTCAATAGAAGACCAGAAAAAATTTGATTGAGGTAGTGGGTATGTGAGAAAGTGGTATCAGAGCATGGTTACAACACTTGGCCTGCTTGGGCTCAGGTACAAGGCGCGTAAGAAGACATTGTCATCTGCGTTTTCTCCTTAAGAAGAAGGATTGCAAGATGAAATTGTAATCTAGGACATGAACTTCGTTGTCCTGTTTTAGTGTTACAATGGCTACCTACTAAAGTAGGTAGAGTCTCTTGCAATTGAGATGGCTGGATAGATAAGGATTAAGATCCAAATGAAGAACCCCTGTTATATGGATATACATGTGAAAATATGAATTTATGCGCAGGTTATAAAAATGTATCTAACTCTTGACTAGCAACCAACATTTGTCTTTTCTGCCAAGCGGATGATCAGCCGCGGGAATTTACAGATGCAGAAAATGGTGACTCACTAAGATATGGGAGAAGCCTCCCACAATAGAGACGAAGAGTCTGACGAAAGAAGAGCAATAGGAACCCCTCCAGATCTAGCCGAGACTGTGAGGAGTCTCATGGTTGAATTGCAAAGCTGCAAGGCCGACAATGAAAGGATGATGAAAGAACAAGAAAAGAAAACCAAAATTAATGCAGTTTTACTACAGAGCTTATCCGACCTATAGTGACAAATGCAGCATGAACCCGAGATGCAGAAACATGGTCGTATCAGTGGCCATACTGAGTGGCACCTCAAGAAAGGTCCACCCCAGAGGTAAAGGACCAGTGCCAGACGATTCCACAGAGAAGGAAGTTGGCGATTCAGAAGGCTCTTCCAGCAGCAGGACCAGTTCCTATTCTTGAAGAAAACAAAAGAAGCAAAAGACTTCCAAGGGTCATAAGTTTGAGGAATTCAGAAATGCCAAACCTCCCTCCTTCGACGGTGAGATAAAGAAGGGAGAGGAAGCCAAGGCCTAACTACTTGGACTGAAGAAATATTTCAGAGTCCATGATTTTTCATAGAATTTGAAGGCCCGAGTGGCCACTTTCAATCTGAACGGAAAGGCTTCCATCTGGTGGGAAGACCTTAAGAATATGAAAGGGGTCCACGAGGAGGACCTGTCTTGGAAACAGTTTGAAAAGTACTTCCAGAAGAAGTATTTGTCGGAAATATATTTCGACGAGAAGGCTAAAAAGTTTTATGAACTCAAACTGGGGCAACTCACTATAGAGGAATGTGTCAACAAATTCCTCGACTTATTGAGATATGTACCCTGCATCAAAGCAGAGAAGGCAAAGGCGCAACGCTTCATCAGTGGGCTACCCAAGGAATATCGGAACCGAATTGAATTCGACGAGCCAAAGACCTTAGAAGACACTATTCAAAAAGAAACATATGGTCATGAACAATATGGACATTGGGCAGAGTCTCGTGGAGACTGGAAACAAAAGAGTGGTTCGAGATTTTAGAAAAAGGGGATCAAATCCTCAGGATTTAAAAACTGCAAGAAGAACCCCAGAATGAACTTTCCAGCTCGGAGTGTACTCCAACAGAACTTTCCATCATCAGGTGGAAATAAAACTTCTGGACCTATACCAGTGAAGACTGATAAACCAAAGAGAGAACCTCTGAAATGCTGGGGTTGCAGAGAAGAGAATCTCCCGAGAGACTGTCCACACCGAAAATAGAACAGTCGAAAAATTTATAACATCCAGGAAGCTACCACAGTCAATGATGTGGCAAGGAGTGTGCCACAGATTTATGCAGCCTTGGATAATAACCAAGCTGACCACCAAGCTTCAATGGTGGAAATAGAAGGTATGATTTTCAACCATCTAGTGTCTGTTTTGATTGACCCTGGTTCCAATTTGAGTTATATATCCCCTAGAGATGTTGAAAGGTGTAAGTTATAGCCACAAAAACAAACCAAGACATGGTTGGTACAGTTAGCCACTGGCACCAAAAGAAGGGTAGCAGAGGTCATACCAGCGTGTCAGTTAATGTTGGGTGAATTCCCCACCCAAGCAACCCTTAACGTATTACCCCTGGGATCATACGATCTATTGATTGGTATGGACTGGCTGGCCGCCCATAAATCCAAATTGGACTGTTACCATAAAACCTTAGAATGTGTGAGCAAGGAAGGAAAAAGGATAACCCTCCAAGGGATCCGAAAACCGGTCTCGGTGAGGCAAATATCAGCCCTGCAAAT
>JZKD02S1999897.1:2413708-2431911 GCA_000966675.3 Picea glauca
GCCCTGTCGGGGTTCGGCGATTGAAAATTCAAACGATTAGACATTACTGTAGCGCCAAGGTGCGAAATACAAATAGGCACTGCGTTCAAATTGAACCGTGAACATGACCCGCGATCACATGGGAACGAAGAAGGAGAGAGAAAGAGCCAGCTTACGCTAGGCCTCCATGGATATTTAGGGGTTCTGGTCCGGTAGAAGACCAGAAAAATACGATATAGGTAGTGGGTGTGTGACACCATCTCACATAACCCCTTAACAACATTCACATTAAATTTCAAAACTTTCCATGCACAATGAACATTGATTGTCTAGAATATGGGTGATGTGTGTAGTCCTTTCTTCAAGGAAGCAATTGAAAATAAAGAAAATATAATAAATTAATTCAAATCCATCATAAGACATCAATAACATCATTCCTAAATGATATTTTTCAATCATTATAGTTAATACCCCCTTAAACCATCATTCCAACCCTCAAAACCCAAAAATTCATCAAGGGAGGCCCAAATAAGCCACTGCATGATGACATGGTTGTGACTATTCTAAGGGAAACTAGTGACCATGAGGTATGTATATTCATGGGTTTCCTTAAAGGAACAAGTGACCATGCCACTATTGTCCTTCATAAAAGGAGTGGGCATATCCCCAAAAGCTAAAAAAACTCAGAAATTTGACTTTTTAAATCTATAGGAGGTCTTCTAATCAAAACCTTTGTTTGAGGGATGGTTAATAAAAAAATCATACATCAAATAACATTTATAAATCATTCAAAAGAGTACATACTAAATATTATAATCATATTCACTAAAAAAAACAGTTAATAAGATGATGTGCACCTACAAGAAAAATGCACTAGATTTCAATTTTTTCAAAAGAAAAAATTTAGAAACTCATTATGGAGTTCCATAGGAACCCTAACTTTCAATTATCAATCTTATATGTGATCCAAAAATAATATTTAAACGACTTGGTTGAGTTTTCAGCATGTGTTAAATTACCATTCAAAAACTTAAATGAGGAAGGAGACTTAATGAAAGAATATTGCATCCATCATAAAGAATGTAGATCAGAAAGTAAACATAAGGAGAAACAAACCATAACAACAATATTGTTAACGGAGTTCAGAAAGGTTGCCTACATCTCTGGGCATTTGTCTTGGTGTGGGAGGCTTTCTTATTTATCTTCAATGCTAAAAAATTACACAAGAAGTTTCTCAAAAGGATTACAAATTGGTTTGGTTGTGTTATGCTCGACCTCAAGAATCCAACACAACTGACGACACTAAAAAAGGTTGAGCGTAGCTCCCGAAAATGGCCTCCAAAGATCACTTCCTCAATGGATTCCCTGCATAAAAATAGCTTGATATGCAAAATTGCTTCATCATTTTGTTGTCTTTGAACTTTTTAAGGCTGTCAAGAACCTCTAGTTTTTATAGATTCTGAGTTGAGAATCAAATCCCAACTTTCCCCAAGATCTGGCCTCTTTTTGGGCTCCAAATCCCCCCAAAATGGCCAAAATCCATTGAAAATCAGACTGAAATCATTCCAAAATATTAATATATGGTTAAAAACCCAAAAAATTGGCAACAATTAGGCACGTGCCCATTTCCTTTGGGATCCTGGTCTTATGGGACGCCCATGTGGCCAAGCGTTAGCCCTCGCCAACCAGGGCTTATCCCTAAAAATCCTCCCATATCACTTCAAAACAAATATTTTCCATAGGTTTAAACAAGAACCATCATAGCCCGTATGGTTGGTGCTTGTTCCGAAGTCTTGGGCTATGGAGGAGGTTGCATGGTCGAATCTTGCGGAGGTTGTAACCAATTTTGTTTTTGACCAACTAATATTGGCCAAATCTGGGGTGCCACATGGCGCCCTATGATTGGGCCACGTGTCACCTTGTGATTGGACCACATAATCAAGTCACCAACATAGTCAGCTACCCAGTTAGAAGTGCCATGTCACTACCATACCTGCCAGGTCACTTTTCCAACACATTTTCCGAGTCAACAATGTACGACACGTGTCAAGCCCAAAGCCTACCACCTAGCGCCACGTCACCCTTTCGTACTGTACAGTTATTCACTCGGTCAATGCCACGTCACTGCCACATGTCATCCATACTACCACGTGTTTGACTGTCATTGAGCCATGCCAATGTCCGTATAACCATGTGTCGTGTCCCTAAAGTGCCATGTGTCACCTCTGTACAATGCCACGTGTCACTTATTTACTGGTCTACATCATGCCTAAAAATGTCAAAAATGAGTGACACATGTCACCTCCTCGTGCTGCCACATGTCCTTGCTGACATCATGATGACATCACTGCTACATGATGTTGACATACTACTGATGTCAGTAGTACAACCTATTGACTGTTGACTTTGACGAGTTAACTTTTTTGCCTATTTGGGAAATCGATCATAATGTGATAACTTCCGCATGCGGTGTCCATTTTCAGAAAAAATATATATTGTTGGAATCAACATGATGAGCTTGAAACAATGGAATTGGTTTCATCTAATTCCAAGAATTTGATTTTTAGGCCTTCCTAGATCCATTTTGGATCATGCCTCCCCACTAAGACCTTTTGGTCCTCCAAAAGGGTATTAACCAGATATCATGTGTGTGATAGGCCTCCCCACTTGTCCTTTGTTTTTAAACTCTGTCTTGTGCACCTGTCGCATCATAATCAATTGCATAATAACCATGACAACTAAAAGCATATTGTTAGCCACTTGAATTCGTTCACATCTTACTGAATTCACTACCATCCATGTAGAAAACATTAGCAGCGATAACATCATAAATATGACTAAAACTAAACCGATATGTTTCATGTGTTTGCACAACATTAACTTATCTTGAAGCAAAGTATGATTGAATTTCCATCCTACAACCATCTCATGTTCATGCTTAAGATCAACTACTTTACCTGGGACAATTATAGGTGTGTTGTTTTCATAAACATATTTCCTTAGATGTTCCATTGTTTGAAGAGATTGATTTGATTTTATGTGATGAGCATGTACAACATATTCATTGCCTTCTTTAGTTAAGTGATATTGATTATGTTCCCTATAGAAGATTGATTTGCGATCATATAAATAAGGGCTTCCTAAGACCATTCCACATGTTTCTAGTGACACCAAATCACATGTTACTTCATCCACATACTTAGATGTAATTAAAAACTTTATGATACATTGCTTTGTTAAGGGAAATTTGTGATATTTTCTTATCCAATTGAGTGAATAGGGTTTGTGATGCATCTTAAATTTTAATCCCTATTTCTTAACCACTTCCTCTAAAATTAAGTTAGATTGAGATCCACTATCTATCAATGTATCGACCTTAGTATGTTTCATTATGACCCTTATATGAAACAATTTACTTCTAGAATCATATCCATCACTAATTTTACCTGTCAAACCAATTGTTGTGATTTTAGTCTCATCACCTGAATCATACGCCAAGTCCATTGGTCATGTTGTTGTTGCAACTATTTTCCTCCCTTTACTTTCTCTAAACCACTTTGGTCTCTTCTCTGGATGCAATTTCCAGCAATGGTCATCATCACGTCTTTCTTTCTGGAAATGCTTGCAAGAGAGCTTCTCTTCCTTCATGATCGTTGAACTTGATTTATTTCCATTCCCCTTACTTGTGTCTTCTTTCTTTGAAGGCGATTCCTTTGATACACCAAATCATATTTTCCCTGCTTCAATATACGTTGCTTGGACATAAACCTCATCAACATTAGTAGGTCCAAACATAAATACAGTGTTATGAATATGTGCAGGTAAACCTCCTATATAGTTCATAAGAGTTTCTTGTGTATGTAATGCAATATTTAACATTAATTCCATCTTACGAAATTCATCTGTGTATTATTGCATCATTTGTCCTTTTCTTAGTTTAAGACTTTTCCATTCAATTAAATCCTTTTCCTTATAACCCAAAGGTTAAAACTGCTTTATAAGTGCAAAAACAAAATCTTGTCATGATGGAAATACATTACCAACTTGTTGCATACCATGTTGCAACTTACTCTGCCACCATATGAGTGTTGTGCCTGCAAGACGAAGCGATGCCAATTTGATTTGGGTTGCTTCATCTTTGATTTGTTGCACACTGCAATAAACTTCCATTTTCCTGACCCAGTTATCAAGCCTTTCAACATTGACTTCACCATCATACATGGGAAATTCAAATTTTACATCAAGCTTAAGTAATGGCATATCATGATTATGTTTATGAGAATGTTTTTTTGTGGTAGAAGTTGAATTTGTACTTGAAGAAGAAGAAGATGATGATGGAGATGAAGGAGGTGAAGGATGAGGTTTAGGAGGGTCCTCTCCTTCTTCACTTTTGTCTTGTTTTGACGATTCCCATTGGAAAGGTCTCTTTTGTTCCAAGTAATCATCATATAAGACCTTTACCTTCTCAGACATGGTGAAGAAAGTCTTTTGAAACTCTATCTCATTCTGAGACATTCCTTCTTCAGATGTCATCTTCTCACTTTGGTATGGCCTCTTTCTTGATCCAATCTCAGGATATCCTTCTAAAATCTTGCATTCACCATGACTTAGATTTTCCCTGGTAATCATGCAAACTCAAAAAACCAACTGTCAACCTGTTTTGATACCACTTGATCCGAAAACGATCTTTAAAAGACTTGGTTGAGTTTTAAGCATGTGTTAAATTACCATTCAAAAAATTAAATGAGGAAGGATACTCAATGAAAGAATATTGCAGCCATCATAAATAATTCATATCAGAAAGTAAACATAAGGAACAACAAACCATAACAACAAGATTGTTAACGGAGTTCGGCAAGGTTTCCTATGTCTCCGGGCCTTTGTCTCAATGGGGGAGGATTTCTTATTCATCTTCAATGCTGAAAAATTACATAAGAATTTTATTGAAAGGATTATAAATTAGTCTGGATGTTTCTGCTTCACCTCAAGAATCCAACACAACTGACGAAACTGAAAAAGGTTGAGCGTAGCTCTTGGAAATGGCCTCTAAAGTTCACTTCCTCAATGGATTCCCTGCATAAAAATGGCTTGATCTTCACAATTTATTCATCATTTTGTTGTCTCTGAAATTTTTAAGGCTGCCAAGAACCTCTACTTTTTATAGATTCTGAGTTGGGAATCAAATCCCAACTTTTCGCCAAGATCTGGCCTCTTTTTGGGCTCAAAATCCCCCCAAAATGGCCAAAATCCATTGAAAAATAGGTTGAAATCATTCAAGCAGCTTAACATATGGTTAAAAACCCCAAAATTGGCAACATTTGGGCACACGTCCCTTTTCTTTGGGCTCCTGGTCTTATGGGGCGCCCATGTGGTTGAGCATTGGCCCTCGCCAACCAGGGCTTATCCCCAAAAATCTACCCATATCACTTCAAAACAAATATTTTCCATATGTTTAAACACGAACCATCATAGCCCGTATGGTTGGCGCTTGTTCCAAAGTCTTGGGATATGGAGGAGGTCGCATGGTCGAATCTTGCGGAGGTTGTAACCAAAAAAAAAATTGACCAGCCAATATTGGGCAAATTTGGGGTGCCATGTGGTGCCCTCTAATTGGGCCACATGTCACCTTATGATTGGACCGTACAGTCCAGTAACCAACACATTCAACTACCCAGTCAACAATTCCATGTCACTACCATACCTGCCATGTTATTTTTCCAACGCATCTACCCAGACAACATTGTATGACGTGTGTCAAGCCCAGAGCCTACCACCTGACACCACGTCACCCTACCGTACTGTACAGTCAGCCGCTCGGCCAGCGCCACACCACTGCCACCTGTCATCTATACTGTGACATGTCGAAATGTCATTGGTCCACGTCAACATCCGTACAACCATGTGTAGTGTCCATACAGTGCCACGTGTCACCTATGTACGGTGCCACGTGTCACTTTTTTACTGGTCCACATCACGCCTAAAAATGTCAAAAATGAGTGACACATGTCACCTCCTCATGCTACCATGTGTCCCTGCTAATTTCATCATGACATCATGCTGATGTCATTGCTATGTCATGATGACATACTATTGATGTCAACAATACGACCTGTTGACTTTTTTGCCTGTTTGGGAAATCAACCAGAATGCGATAAATTTTGCATACGGTGTCCATTTTAGGAAAACAATATATGGCCAGAATCGATGTGATGAGCCCGACGCAATGGCGTTGGTTTCGCCTGATTCTGATTTTTATTTTATTTTTAGGCCTTCCTGGATCCATTTTGGATCATGCCTCCCCACTAAGACCTTTTGGTCCTCCAAAAGGGTATTAACCAGATATCAAGTGCAGGATAGGCCTCTTGACTTGTCCTTTATCTTTAAACTTTGTCATGTACACCTGTTGCATCATAATCAATTATGTAATAACCATGACAACTGAAAGTATATTGTTAGCCACTTGAACTCGTTCACATCTTACTGAATCCACTACCATCCATGTAGAAAACATTAGCAGCGATAACATCATAAATATGACTAAAACTAAACCAATATGTTTGATGTGCTTGCACGACATTAAATTATCTTGAAGCAAAGTATGCTTGAATTCCCATACTACAACCATCTCATGTTCATGCTTAAGATCAACTGCTTTACTTGGGACAAATATAGGTGCGTTGCTTGCATAAGTTGCCTTCCTTAATTGTTCCATTGTTTGAAGAGATTGATTTGCTTTTATGTGATGAGCATGTATAACATATTCATTGGCTTATTTAGTTAAGTGATATTGATTATGTTCCAGTAGAAAATTGCTTTGCGACCATATAAATAAGGTCTTCCCAAGACCATTCCACATGTTTCTAGCAGCAGCACATCACATGTTACTTCATCCGCATACTTAGATGTAATTGAAAACTTTATGATACACTGCTTTGTTATGGGAAATTTGTGATCTTTGCTTATCCAATTAAGTGAATAGAGTTTGTGATGCATATTAGTGTTTAATCCCAATTTCTTAACCACTTCCTTTGAAATTAAGTTAGATTGAGATCCAATATCTATCGATGTATCGATCTTAGTATGTTTCATTATTACCCTTATATGAAACAATTTACTTCTAGCATCATATCCATCACCAATTTTACCTGTCAAACCAACTGCTTGGATTTTAGTCTCATCACCTGAATCATACCCCAAGTCTGTTGACCATGTTGTTGTTGCAACTGTTTGCCTCCATTTCCTTTCTTTGAACCACTTCGGTCTCTTCTCTGGATGCAATTTCCAGTAATGGTCATCATCATGCCCTTATTTCCATTCCCCTTTCTTTTGTCTTCTTTCCTTGAAGATGATTCCCTGATACACCAACTCTTGTTTTCCTTGCTTCAATATACGTTGCTTGGAGAGAAACCTCATCAATATTAGTAGGTCCAAACATAAATACAATGTTATGAATATGTGCAGGTAAACCTCCTATATATTTCATAAGAGTTTCTTGTGTATGTAATGTAATATTTAACATTAATGCCATCTTACAAAATTCGTCTGTGTATTCTTGCACCATTTTTCCTTTTCTTAGTTTAAGACTTTTCCATTCAATTAAATCGTTTTCCTTAAACCCAATGGATAAAATTGTTTTCTAATTGCAAAAAAAAAATATTACCTTGATGGAAATACATTACCAACTTGTTGTGTACCATGTTGCAACTTACTCTGCCACTAGATGAGTGTTGTGCCTGCAAGACGAAGTGACGCCAATTTGATTTGGGTTGCCTCATCTTTGATTTGTTGCACACTGCAATAAACTTCCATTTGTCTGACCCAGTTATCAAGCCTCTCAACATTGACTTCACTATCATACATGGGAAATTCAAATTTTACATCAAGCTTAAGTAATGGCATATCATGCTTATGTTTATGAGAATGTTTTCTTGTGCTAGAAGTTGAATTTGTACTTGAAGAAGAAGATGATGATGGAGGTGAAGGAGGTGAAGGAGGAGGTTTAGGAGGGTCCTCTCCTTCTTCACTTTTGTCTTGTTTTGATGATTCCCTTTGAAAAGGCCTCTTTTGTTCCAAATAATCATCATATAAGACCTTTACCTTCTCAGACATGGCGAAGAAAGTCTTTTAAAACTCTATCTTGTTCTGAGACATTCCTTCTTCATATGCCACCTTCTCACATTGATATGCCCTCTTTCTCGATCCAATCTCAGGATCTCCTTCTACAAGCTCACCTTCACCACGACTTAGTTTTTCCCTGTAATCATGCAAACTCAAAAACCCAACTATCAACCTGTTCTGATACCACTTGATCCAAAAATGATCTTTAAAAGACTTGGTTGAGTTTTAATCATGTGTTAAATTACCATTGAAAAACTTAAATGAGGAAGGAGACTTAATGAAAGAATATTGCAGTCATCATAAATAATGTAGATCAGAAAGTAAACATAAGGAACAACAAGATTGCTAACAAAGTTCAACAAGGTTTCATATGTCTTTGAGCCTTTGTCTCAGTGGGGGATGCTTTCTTATTTATATTCAATGCTGCAAAATTACATCAAAAGTATCTAAAAAATATTGTAAATTGGTCTTGTTGTGTTATGATCAACCTCAATAATCCAACACAACTGACGGCACTGAAAAAGGTTGAGCGTAGCTCCCGAAAATGGCCTCCAAATTTCATTTCCTCAATGGCTACCCTGCATAAAAATGGCTTGATATTCACAATTTCTTCATCATTTTGTTGTCTCTGAAATTTTCAAGGCTTCCAAGAACCTCTGGTTTTTATATATTCTGAGTTGAGAATCAAATCCCAACTTTTCCCCAAGATCTGGCCTCTTTTTGGGTTCCAAATTCCCCAAAAATGTCCAAAATCCATTGAAAATAAGGCTGAAATCATTCAAAAATATTAATATATGGTTAAAAACCCCAAAATTGGCAACATTTGGGCACACACCCCTTTCCTCTGGGCTCCTGGTCTTATGGGACGCCCATGTGGTCGAGCGCTGGCCCCTGTCGACCGAGGCTTATCCCCAAAAATCTACCCATATCACTTCAAAACAAATATTTGCCATAGGTTTAAACAAGAACCATCGTAGCCCATATGGTTGGTGCTTGTTTCGAAGTCTTGGGAAATGGAGGAGGTCGCACGGTCGAATCTTAGGGAGGTTGTAACCAAATTATTTTTTGAACAACCAATATTGGACAAATCTAGGGTGCCACGTGGTGCCCTCTGATTAGGCCACATGTCACCCTGTGATTGGACCGTACAGTCCAATCACCAAGACAGTCAGTTGCCTAGTCATCAATGCCACATCACTATCGTACCTTCCATGTCACTTTGTCAACGCATCTTCCCAGTCAGTGTCGTACAACACGTGTCAAGCCTGGAGCCTTCCACTTGGTGCCACATCACCCTGTCGTACTGTACAGTCAGTCGCTCGGTCAGTGCCACATCACTGTAACCTGTCATTCATACTGCCACGTGTCAGACTGTCACTGGGCCACATCAATGTTTGTACAACCACGTGTCATGTCCTACAGTGCCACGTGTCCCTGCTGACATCATCATGATGTCATGTTGACATCACTGCTACGTCATGTTGACGTACTGCTGACTTTAGCAATACAACCTGTTGACTTTTGACTTTGATGAGTTGACTTTTGATAAGAACGCGATAAATTTCGCATATGGTGTCCATTTTTCAGAAAAAAAATATATGGTCAAAATCAATGTGATGAGCCCGATGCAATGGAGCTGGTTTCGTCTGATTCCGAGAACTTTGATTTTTAGGCCTTCTTGGATCCATTTTGGATCAATATGAGTAGAGGAATATGATTATTTTACATAATACTTTTGAAAAACATTTGGCATGTGGGAATTTCTAATGTATTTCCACACATGTCTAGCAAATTAATTGAATATAACAACAACCATTTCATCCATTAACATCTATAGGATTTTCATACCATGTTCTCATAATAATTAATGTAAATATATCTTTATGAATTTCATATGTAAAAAGTAGATGCAATATACTTCTCTTTTCACAAACTGAGCTCCAAGGAAACTGACTAGGTGTGAGCAACTTTTCTACCAGCCATATGCAAATCCTTTGTGTATACCACCTTTATGCTGGTATACGAGACCACCAAGGAAAATAAGATTTGTTCAAGCTTCCCAAATTATTCCTTCCTTTAATAAAAGCTTCGAAGGCTAATCCGATACAAATCACTATTAGTTCTTTATTCAATCTTTCAATTAGACCAGCTCTTGACAATCCTCTACTATAACATACAACATAGGAAGCCACCCCCTTCTATGTTGTTTAGTCCCTTACCAATTGTCTTCCTCTTTATGCTCTTTAGTATATATAGTAAGAGCCTAAATCAATATCTACTTTCAAAGTTCATTTTCAGCCGTATGTGGTTTCTTGGACAACAAATTATGAATTCTTGGATAACCCAACAGGCCATTAATGTACAAAGGTCTAGGAAAATATATATCTACTCATTCTTGGTGCCTAATATCACACAATTGTCTTTCATCTCTCCATGGATCATAGGAGAGTTTGACAAACTTTTCCTTACATCAAAAACTATATTTTTCCTTCAATAAATCTCTTCCCCTTAAGCCACGACCTCCTAATTTAAATTTGCATGAATGGATTGTTGAATAGGGTGAGAGGGAGGAGTCTTTCCTCCACTCCTTTCTTGGTTCCTTGATGGTAGGAGGTGGTTGCTACAAAGTAGGAGGTATGCTTGATTGTAGGAGATAATTACTTGGAGTAATTAAATCATTTCACTAGGCTCCTAAATTAATTAGCATAAACATTAGAATAAAGTGGAAAATATGACAATCACATGGAAGAAGGTTGTAAAGAGGATATGGGAAGAACATGAGGTATAGCTCAATCCCCTTGGACCCCATTACCATTCCCATCTAGTGGATTCATGGCCTCTTAGATGCTCTCCCTTGGTCAATGTTGAAACCTTTTATTAAATTAAAAAGTAATCATGTTTATATGTCTTTTAAAATCACCATGGCAATTATCTCATGGTGTGGAACAAAACATAGTAATGAAAAACATAATTACAACATACACACAATCAAGTTTAGTACTCCCAAATTGTCAAAACCAAGATATTACACATGTTGATAGTGGTAGGCTCACCATCTACTCAACTTCCTTATCCTTGCATATTCTTCAAAGAGACTTTGCACTTCTTTCTTGGGATTGAGTAGGCAACTGAAACATTATGACTCATCCTTGGAACTAAGTGGGTGGTAGAAACACTACTACACATCCTTAGGATTGAATGGGTAAACACCACTACTTGTCCTTGACACCAAGTGGATGAGCATAAGTACCGTTACCCATTCTCAAAGACCGAGTGGGTATGCATAGGTGCCTCAACTCATCCCAAGACAACCAAACCTAAGTGTTTCAATCATGTCCCACACCCATATGTTGGCAAGATAGCAAGGCTTTTCCCTACCCCTACACATACATGAAACACACACAAAACAAATAGATCGATACAAATGTGTAACATGATCTAATCATAGTTCATATCAATTTCACAAGTTGCCAATAGCAGTGTTTTCTGTCAAACTCCATGCCTAGAGTTCTCCTAGACATACAAGAACATTATAAATTATGCATCGATGGCCTTTATCTTAGATCATCAAATTCCCTTTATCAGTTTAATCCTACTTCCACCCAAGAGTCTTATAAGATTTGCCAACCTACTTACACTTGGTTATCAACTTTAATCATCATTAATTAATCAACATATGTTCAAATGACACCATCCAAATATCCAAACCATCATTCATTAATTCACCATATAACAATTATATCAATAACCTAATATACATGCTAATCAACTCCATCAAATAAAAACACTAAATATTTTTTATCAACAAAAAAAAAACATTTTATATACCATATGCATAGATAAACGATCAATGCCATAATCATAAAACTCATTTACTATATTGAGATTAACGTCTTAATCCTAAACCAAGAACCAAGCCCCCGAAAAAGACCATTACATAATATATTAATGAAATAACATCAACATGGCGGTAGGGTCAACGTCTACGTAAGAGGATGGAGTTGTTCACGAAAGAGTCCACCATGAAGGGGTTTATTAATGTATACAACTTATAAGCGAAGGTACAATTCATCCAAATCCAAATATATTATAAACTGTATTTACTCTCGACTAAAAATAAAACAAAAGCAAAATAGTAAATACTAATAAATTTCCATTAAGTAAATAATTATTAATGTGCATATAAATTTCCAATAAGTACTTCATTATTAATGTGCATATATTCGTTGTAAGCCTAAAGCTTCACGTATAGGCAACCAAGGCATTGTATGGTTCATGCCTTCTAAGGAATTTTTTTTTTTTGAGGTAAAGGTTCTTCCTTAAAATATATATATATATATATATATATATATATATATATATATATGTGTGTGTGTGTGTGTGTGGGGGGACCATGAATTTAATTAATTAAAAGTAGTTTATAGATTTTTAAAGATATTTTTATAATGTAATTTAGTTTATAGATTTTTAAAAATATTTTTATTATATTGTAATTTAATTTAAATATCATTTAAAATTAAAATTATTGATATATAAAATTAAATAAGTGTTGCATGGCAGTATAGTTTATGTTGGGTTGAATTGAGAATAAATGCAGATGAATGGAGGCCCGAAGTAACAGTGAGTTGTTGATCTTTAAAGAGAGCGAGAACCGTTGATCACCATAACATACCCAAAATTTGTCGATTCGACAGTTCAAGAGATTTGGCATGAAGAAAATTGATATATTATGTGATTATGATTTCCTTCACCGATTTTATTGAATTTATGTCAGCATATGCGACATGAAATGCCATACTCCTCAACATTTAATGTAAGGGGTTCTTAATAATAGGGGTTTCAACTTCCAATTCTGATATGAAAGTGTCGAGATGGTAGGGTTGACGAGGTGGGTTTTAATGGATTTAATGATTGTCCAGTTATTCTGCAATAATTGTAGGCTGGCCACCGTGCATGTGGGACCCCGAAATACAATTAGCTAGACTAATTAAATCAAACAAAAACAATAACCAAATCTCGTCGGTGTCAAGTGTCCACCATGCTGCAAAGCTTGACATGTGGTTAACCATGTCTCATATACGCAAATAATAACTATCTGCGCAAGAGATAAGGTCCTCAAATCTTCCCACACCTACAAGCCATTTGTCACATTCCTAAGCTCTTTGTTACCTTATGCACTGCCATCTGTCTTTTACATCTTTGTCACTGGGCTCAAATCTGGAATCGTTTTTCTACCCTTTACGCCTACAATTTATCCCTTTGGTAAACACAGGCAGTGAACAGAATGGCATGCAATGGCTGCACAAGTGGATGATTTAGTACCATCCTTTAGTTGACAGAGCGACTTGCAATGTCTGCACAAGAGGGTAAACCAACACCATCCCAACATCGGGTATGTAAAGATGGAAGGTATGATCTATGCAACAAAAATTCTTGTCAGTTGTTTTGAGAAGTATTGAATAACATTGTATTGATTGAAACTTGTGGACCCTTAGCCTAATCCTCCAAGATCCCTTGATTTTCCCGAACCTGTTGATAATCCCCCTAATCTTGCGATTACACATCTTGTTTCTCACAAGTTTATTGATCCCCATCCCATAATATACAAAGAAACCAGTGTTCAGACTCCACTGCCCACTAAGAATTTAATTTGCCAACAAAGGAGAAACAATAACTAATGTTTGGACTCGGGTCGTTTTGTGTTTTATGTTCATCTTCCACCCAATATTTGCATTTCAGGCCCTGCAACTTTTTTGTTTTATAACTTATTGAAATATGTCACTGATAAAGATGGATAAGGACTGACAATGATGTCGAATTTTCTTGCAGCTTGCTTAACTTTGCACCATACCTAGCCCTTTTATACCTAGCTGCAGTTTTCTTCTACAAGAACATTTTGCAAAGGCGACAAGCTTTCTTGTTCAACACTTTTCGGGGATAGTAACACATTCATGTTTATGTGATCTCAGTAGTCACATTTAAGGATGTTCTGTAAGAGCATTTTCACTAAATTATTATTTCTAGATTGTCTTATATTTGTCATTTTGCCAAATTTTGGAATTCTTCTAACCATACTTAGACACGGCGCCAATTCGGGACCTCATGAATGTTTTAAATGTGAAGCGTGAAAGTCTCCTAGAGTGACTTTATCCTGGAGTCATTAACTCGCGCCTATTGTTAATTAACCCGAGATTACTTTAACCATCCTTATCAAGGACTTTGGGACTTCAGATATTCGACACTTCCGGAGTTTCCGATTGCAGAATTTGTACAACTCCCGAAGTAGCACGAGCCATAGTAGTACAAACACGTGCAATAAATGCAGGGTTTCCACCGTACATGTGGGACTCTGAAAGACAACTAGCTAGACTAATTTAATCAAACAAAAACAATAACTAAATCTTATCAGTGCCAAGTGTCCACCATGTTGCAAACCTTGACATGTGGTTAACCATGTCTCATCCACGCAAATAATAACCATCTACATAAGAGATAAGGTCCTCAAATCTACCCACGTATACAATCCATTTGTCACCTTCCTAACATGGATGATTTTAGGGGTTAAATTTCGCTCATGGGCTAATTTTCCATGGTTTTTCCAAAAACGAGATTCGCTATTTTAAAAACGATTCGCCCAAATTCTATAGGATAAAATTATTTTACCTTAAAAATCGCCAAATGTTTTTAAAAACTATACAAAATCCTTATAAATTTGAATATTTTTACAAAAATATCGCCAAACATTTATAGTTGGCATATGAAAGATTAGTAAGATTCGCCAAGGTTTTTGCATTTTAAAACAAATTTCCATCCTTAAAATCATCCCTGCTTCCTAAGCTCTTCGTTACCTTATGCATTGCCATCTCTCTTTACACCTTTGTCACTGGGCTTCGATATGGACTCGTTTTTCTACCCTTTACGCCTACAGTTTACCCCTTTGGTAAAGACAGACAGTGAACATAATGGATTGCAATGGCTGCACAAGAGGGTGATTTAGTACCATCCCTCAGTTGACAGAGCGGCTTGCAATGTCTGCACAAGAGGGTAAACCAACACCATCCTAGCGCCGAGTATGTGAAGATGTAAGGTATGATCTATGCAACAAAAATTCCCGTCAGTTGTTTTAAGAGGTATTGAATAGTATTGTATTGGTTAAAACCTGTGGACCCTTAGCCTAATCCTCCAGGATCCCTTGATTTTCCCGAACCTATTAATAATCTCCCTAATCCTGCGATTACACGTCTTGTTTCTCACAAGTCTACTGATCCCCATCCCATAATCTACAAAGAAACCAATGTTCAAACTCCACTACCCACTAAGAATTTAACTTGTCCTTTTATCTTCATCATCCACCCAAGATTCACATTTCAGGTCCTGCAACTTTTTTTTATAAACTACTGAAATATGTCGCTGATAAAGATGGGTAAGGACTGACAATGTTGTATAATTTTCTTGCAACCTGCTTAACTTTGCACCATACCTAGTCCTTCTATACCTAGCTGCAGTTTTCATCTACAAGAACATTTTGCAAAGGTGACAAACTTTCTTGTTCAACACTTTTCGGGGATAGCAATACATTCATGTTTCTTTGATCCCAATAGTCACATTTAAGGATGTTCTGTAAGAGCGTTTTCACTCAAGTATTATTTCTAGATTTTTTTTATATTTATTGTGATTTTCAACACCTCCTAGTATTGAACATTTCTACCTGCAAATTGTAAATAGTAAACAACAAACAACGAATAGGAATGAAACCATGGTACTGAAACTTACTCGTGAATGGTGAATAGCAGAATCGCAGGTTCAATTGTGGGTGCAGGATCTCAACCCTGCAAATTGCAACGACATGTTTAATTGCGGATGTAGGACCCCAACCTTGCAAAGTTGAAGCAAACAAGGGTGCAGGATTTCAACCCTGCAAAGTGCAAGAACAAGTCGAACTGCAGGTGAATGACTTCAATCTTGCAAAGTTGAAGCAAACAAGAGAAAGCAACAAACAACAAACCAGTGAGCAAGCACCAAGAGGTCCAACTGCAGCTGTCGGACCTCAACTTTGGAAAGTTGAAGCAAACAACAATAAGCAACATCCAACGAACCAACGAACTAGCGAGCAAGCAACAACCAGTGAACCGGTAATGACCTTGGACAACAATATTGCCCAAATTCACTGCATACAAGATTGTATCAAAAAATTGGAGGAAAATGTATTGTTAAGTAAACATTTAAGGCTTAGGAAAACATTTAAGGCTCTACTTTAAAATGAGTGTAGATGCTCAAAACTTTGGATAGGTAAACATTTAAATAAAAAAAATAATAATAATAATTCAACAAGAATGTAAATGATCAAAACTTTGGATATGTTAATATTTAAAACATTGGGAATAACCAAGTTGACAATAAGACTTTGAATCTATTCTCCAATGAAATAATGACATATAAAGTTTTTTTTATTATATAAAAAATAATGTTGTTAGTTCTGTAGTGCTAATAAAGATTATACAAAAATATATATTCAAAGGACAAACTAATATAGTCTCTCTAAGCCTTCTGCAAGACTAATAACTAATTAAACCTTCCTAACCAACTGATGATCCAAGCTTCTCATTTAAAATCAGATTTTCATTTAAAAAAAACTGGTTGTGAAGTCCCGAGCCTCTGAAAACATGAGTGCAACTGAACTATTCACATCGGATTCAGAGGCTGTGAATGGGTCCCTGCATTATGCATATATAATATTGAAACATATGAATCTGAATGCAGCATTCAGCGGAATGTGCCGTTATTTGCTCTCACATATTTTAAAAACCATTCATTACAGAGATGCTTTGAGTTCCAATGAAACTTCAAAGACAGCAGGCAGCTTTATCGCTGCTCGATCATTTCGTCGAATGTCATGTCATTTCTACACTGAAATGAAATTTATTTTCAAAAACTAAGAAGGGCAGAAAAAGAAGATATTCTTTCCAGCTGGCCACATTGAGGACGATAATACTTACCAGTCAATCTCCAAGACTACACGCACTTGGTTTTATTAATTATAAAGTCGTACTCCACAGGGCCTCTGAAATTTCAGATTATTATCTGTCTATTCATCCCCAGGGTTGGCATTGGCCATTCTGATTACAATTGATGTGAAACCTCAATAATTTAGAGTAGTTTCTTGTCCCAAATACCTAGATCTCCAGCAACACTATTCAGAGTAAGTATTTTCGTGCTTTTGCTATGTGATGGACATTCAACAAATTATGAAAGAATTGAAGTTTGATAACTTCTATTCTAATATGAAATGAAATGGAAGGTGAAAATTGATTATTTTGTTTTTATGATCCAGAAATTATATTTTTAGAAAAAGTTTGACAAATAAATATATATTTTTATTATATAAGTAGTACATTCTCTTTTTTCGAAAGATAAAAAGACGAGATATATGTATGGAATACTGTAACAAAATATTTGTATTGTCTACTATAATTTTTTTTTTTTAATTTAAAAAAAAAATCTATATAAGTTTTTTTCTTATTTAAAAAAAAACCTATTTTCCCTATTTTCGTGCCGACAGAGCTCAGTTAAACTGAGAACCCAACGTCAAAATATATGCGTCAAAATATATGGACGTGAAGTAAGCACGTCATGAAAGTTAAAATTAATTTAATGCACACGAAAACTGTCACAATCATGTAATTTTGAAAAACAAGGATCTCATGCTAACGTGGAGTCTGCCGTTTTATTGCGATTTGTTGACCTTCTTCATGGACTTTTTACTGTTTTTTAAAAAACAAAAAACGATTTTTTGGCATTTCAACCAAGTTGGCTTTTACTTCGTTTTGCTTTCATTGTCTTCAATGTCGTGTATTAAAGATGCCAATTTAGAAAGTTAAACATGCGGAACCCTAGCCGCGCACAGGCAGCCTCGGCCCTCCGGCGGCCAGGCTTAGCTTGACCAGATCGAACGCTCCCGCTGCCAGCATAGGATCTAGCTCAAGGGAGGTGTTTGAAGGACTGAATCGCGACCCCTTCGGTGCCCTGCGATCGGTGCGCGTGGATACAGAGACGCGCTTCGGCACCTCGCGTTAGCATTGCTCGCCGCTGCGTCTGGACTTGCTGGA
>JZKD02S1999897.1:2445727-2461769 GCA_000966675.3 Picea glauca
GCAATTGTTGATGTTGAATTCAATGTATATTCAGTAAGAGTATCTACAAAAAAATATGGAAATGCACCAACATCACTGCATTATTGGCTAATTGGTCTCACTCATACAAAGAGGAAAGGGCCTCTTACAATTTTAAATAAACAAGAGGAGGAAGAAGTGGTTGTTTGGTGTAAGGAGATGGATAAAATAGGCCATGGGATAGATTTGATACAACTAAAGGCCAATGTTGCTCAAATATTTTACTATAGGTTGAATCCATTCAAATATGGATTTCCTAAGAAAATATGGTGGGTAGGGTTCAAGAAAATACATACAGAGCTTGTGTTATGAATGATAAAGGGCCTAGATAGAGACATAGCTTTGAATTTACACCCTATAGTTATGACCACGTTCTATAAAAACATGTCCAATGAATATGAGAAGCATTCATATACTCCACAATATATATGGAACTATGATGAGACTAGTTTATAATACTGAAGAAATTGTGGCATGCGGGTAATTGCCAAGAGAGGGAGTAGGAATTTGCCAAAAATTGTACCTAAGACTAGGGAGTGGATAACTATTTTGAGTTGTGTAAATGCAGTCAATATATCAATCCTTGGGTTTTATTTGTTCAAGAAAAAGTCTCAATTGAATAAATATATCATAGATTTTGAGCTAGGAGCATACATGGTTGCACATCCCAATGCATGGATGACTAAATAATTTTTTGTGGATTGGATTTATAATTTTGTTGCATCTATACCTAGTGGCGCCTCACTTGAAAAGATCCACTTGTTGATTTTTTATGGCCATGATAGCCACATAACTTTACAAACTATGGAGGAAAACAAGATGGGCATTGAATTGTTGACTTTGCCTACATGTGCTACTCATGGGTTGCAACCCCTTGATGTAAGTGTTTTTGGGCCTTTAAGCGTTACTTCATGTTTGAGAGAGCATCATGGGTGGTACAAAACCTAGGGATATAGGTAAAAAGATTTGAATTAACATGAATTTCTAGTAGATATTTTAAAAGGGATCTTATAGTTTTAAATATCAAGGTTGGATTTAGGAAAATTGGAATTTGGCCACTAAATTGTGATGATCTTCTCAATGACATGGCTTGTAGCCAAGATTTCGACATACATGGGGAGAAATATGTAGATGCTACAATGAAAATGTTGAGCCTATCTTAGGGAGATTGCTAGCGATTAGGTAATGATAATGAGCATGTTTGTAACACCCTATTTCCCCCAGTTTGTAATTAATCATAAAATAGGAATTACCATGCTAAGGCATGAGGACAATGTAAATGTATTATTGATTGAGTTGCCAAATAACTGACTGTGGGGGTGAAGCCTTGAAAATACTGGCCATGATATCACTAGAGGAAGAATGTGAAAACTATACAAGAGGGTTCATATATCAAATAACCCCAAATCTCCCTTGATAAGGATGACAAACCTCCTACGAATCCCAAGGAAGGAAATCAGTTAATGAAGAAAGGACTGGTGGTTGAACAATCAACCACCCCCATGAATGGAAACATGGGCTGTCAGCCTGAAGTACCACAGGGACCTGCAGACCCGAGCTTCCTTCCGACAGAAGGAACAGGATAGGTTGGCAAACCTTCCAAGGTAAGAGGGATACACACAGGAGAGGAGACACCAGACAAGAGGGAGCGTGATCTCGCAAGGGAGATGCGCGGAGCTCTCCAGCCAGTCACGAACTGAAGGCCACGAGATTGATGCCGAGGATCATATGAGAAACCTCACTGAGGCCATAACCGAGAGAGAAATCTCTGAGTTACAGAGAACATGACCCAAAACATAAGTGAAAATGGAGGAATAACCCTCGAGAAGTGTGAGGATTCCCTGGTGATATCATGGATTGGAACAGGGGTGGCCAGAGTGCTAAGAATGAATTCCTCTATGCCTATGGTCGAGTGGAAGGACGAACAAACGCAGTTAGTTGGTTGGCGGCAACCTGTAATAGATAAGCGACTTCCTAACCTGTGTAATTTAGCCGTAACTATGTATGAATTGGTTATACTGTGTATGTTTTAGGAATTTTGCATATTTCCTAATGGATATACTGTATCCCCCTTATTTATGCTTGATTATATAACTAGTCCAGTAAGAAATTATATGGTTAGGAGATGATTTTATACTCGTAAATTCTTATGTCCTATGGAGGCATAAGCCAGAGTCACGAACTGTGTGTTCGTCGACCCCAAACACAGTTTCATGTACGCGTGCCAACCCTCCTAATTGTTTAAGAGTCCTTGGAGGATGAAGTTTGTTAAGCTCAGGAGAGGTAGTGCAGATCGACATAGGCTCTCTGCGAGGCAAACCGAACCTATAACTCCCTAAGTCCTAGACAAGCTCAGGAAGGATCGCACCATTGTGTGCAAGAATCCTGCATGGAGTGCAGAGGTTGAGAAACCCTTTGGAGGTTTCAGAGTGTATGAAAGCTCAAGAGTGATATAGATCGCGATCAAAATCAGATCTAAACCATTGGTTCAATTCAGGGAAATAGAGGTGAGGATTTCCCCAAATTCCTGAAAGGTGAATTATCGATTCGCAGGGGAAAATCTGGACCATTGGACCCTACGTCCAGACAACCAGAGAAGAGTGCATAGGAGAATAGATATGAACCGTCAGATCGAGTGCAGGGGACCAATAGCCATCGGATCCAGAAAAAACACACGAGGTGTAACCTGGTGCATGCAAGGGAGAGATGACTCGTCAAAGTCCTGAAAGCATTGGGATCGTCCATCCCAGAGGACGCGTGTCAAAGTTCCACATCCATCGGGGATTTGGCACCGAGGAAATGAGAGTAAAGAATCTCCCAAATTCCTGAAAAGGAGAAAGCCAGGATTTGATCGCAACCATTGATCATCCCGAAAAGATCACAACTGTTGATCGTGGCTAAAGGTCGCAACCGTCCATCGGAGGGACACGTGCCTTCCGATTGACATTTTGGCATCTGGGAAACTAGAGGGAAAGACCCCTCATCTTCACAAGTTGCAAAATCCTGGTATACGAAACGCCGACGCAGTCTGTGGTTGAGCCGGTTTAGTGTGAATAAGTTTCAGCGTTTCGACATCCGGAAAACTAGAGGGAAAGACCCCTCATCTTCGCAAGTCGCGAAATCCTGTTATATGAAACCCTGATGCACGATTAAGACTGAGTGTCTTTCAACACCCTTAAGCTCAGGAGGGATAGTGACCATCAGATCCAGATCAACGAGGGTCGTTGATCTCATACATGAATTCCCATATCAGAATTCGGGGAATGGAGTGACTAGTGGTTTGGGTCGCTGCATTTCAAACTCCCGGTTACCAAAATCCTGATACGGACAGGACCGTCGAATCAGGGGGAGATTTGTAGCCGTCGATCTCATCGAAGGTAAGATTTCGGGTTTCGGGGTTTGAAGAGTTGAAAGACTTGACTCTCTTGCATCGCTGAGTCGCAAAATGCAAAAGGCACCTCTTGGCTTGGCCTGTGGTCATAACCAATGATCACATGGAGGTGGATAAGGGAAGAGCTAGCCTACGCTAGGGCTCCGTAGGAATTCAGGGATTCTATCCCTTGAGGAAGAGCGAAAATTTTATTTTTTCCGTAGTGGGTATGTGACAAATTGGTATCAAAGCATGGTTACAACACTTGGCCTGCTTGGGCTCATGTACGAGTCACGTAAGGAGATATTGTTATCTGCATTTTCTCTTTAAGGAGAAGGACTGCAAAATGAAACTATAATTTGGGAATTTCTACGAAATTCTAGCAAAGGAATTATATTGTTCCTTTGTCAAAAGTGATAACTACTCTTATAGGAGTAGGGATGCACTGATCGATATTACTGATAAGACCTAAGTATGAATAACAAAGGTGGAATAAATTGTGCTATGAAGCTGCACAAGCCAGAAAAGGGACATGAACTAAGTCATTCTGTTATAGTGTGACGATGGCTAACTACTAAAGCAGGTAGAGTCTCTTGCAATTGAGATGGCTTGTTAGGTAAGAATTAAGATCCTCATGAAAAACTCCTTCATGATTTAGGAAATCTGGTAAGGACTGGTAGGATCCTTAGAAAGTTATAATTACTGTATTATTAAAAGACTAAACCCTGAGCATATAACTCCTCATGATTGAGAGGACTGATGAAAATATGTAGGTTCAGATTATCTGACCTATAATGGTTAGAATCGACAACAAGGATAATCTGTTTAAACAAGATTAAGAGGAGTCCTTTGGGACTGTTGCTAATTCCCAAGAGTGACCCTTGTTGGTTGTTCCCATAAAGAGAGGGTAACATCCGTATAAGTTATGACTATGAGATTAGTCCTGTAAGTAACTTAAGAGCTCAGAAGAGATAGAGGGGAAATTTCGTATGCCGAGTGTGCATATAGAGCACAATGAATGCATATAGAAACAAGCTTGTG
The DNA here is from genome assembly GCA_000966675.3 of Picea glauca. NCBI lineage: Eukaryota > Viridiplantae > Streptophyta > Pinopsida > Pinales > Pinaceae > Picea > Picea glauca. Next base: position 2,450,157 of record JZKD02S1999897.1, read on the forward strand.
TGAAAGTTTGAAAGCTCCGGAGGCTGAACACAGAGGATGATTCTATAATAGTTGATGCCAAGTTCGTGGCTAGAAGTCATTGAAAATCTGAACGGATGGTGTAATTCTTGAAGGGAGGAATACTGAAATTCAGTGAACCGTTAGATCTAGTAGATCAGTGGAGAAGATAAGGATGATAACCTCTCATCAGTCACAAACTCAGGAGGAATAGTATTCGTTAGATTGGAATCAATGAGAGTCATTGATCTAGAGCTTCGAGGTTTCAACTATTGGGAAAATAGAAGCGAAGACTTTCCCAAAGTCGCGCAAAGTAAATCATCGATTCAATCAGGGCCATTGGTTAGTGGATGACCTAAACCATAGATCCGGTGTAATCGGATCTTCAGGAGTCAGAGGTTTAGAATTCAACCGGCAGATTTTTGAGAACTCGCATGTCATGAAATCTCGACATCCAACTTGAGCTGTTGGATCGAGACAGGCGGTGGATTGTTGATCTGACGCATACACATTTTTGGGGATTCGAAATTGGGATTTAGGAGGTGAAGACTCCGCCAGAATCCCAAAAGGTGGAAAGTCGAGATTTGACCAGGACCATTGATTGGTAGAGAGATATGGACTGTGGGATCCAGGTTGTCAGACCCTTGTGGATCAGAAGTTTGGGAAACGATGGAGCATTGTCCGCGGATTTGATGAAACACGGGATCCTGATGCGTGTCTAGGAGTTGACCCCAGGTTCCGAGTGAAGGGTCATGTGAATAAAAGAGCCGAGAAAACCTTAGCCTCGGTCTTTCGGGTTTTTGGATTTTGGGGATCGAGGAACCAGAGTTCCTTGCAATAGGAATCCCAAAATCGTGAAATGCGGAGCACCTTTTAGTTCAGATCGTGGTCACCACCGGTGGTCCCGTGAGGAGAAGGCGTGAACTAGTATGATGAATACTTAGCTGTGTTCAACTATACTTGAGTGCACGCATTTAATGCATTGTGAAGCTTCATAATAGGAAGCCTGATATTAATACCGGTAAGGTATGAATGATATTAAACATGCAAGTAATGCACATGTATGATGTAAGAGTATAAGTATACTAGAGGCCCAATATGATTGCCGTGATGAGTGAAACATGAAGAAAGTATTGCTCTTGTCCAGATTAAATGAATACTATGGAGGCATAGCTGACTCCATTCCGGGGAGTCATGAAAGTTCTATTCCAAATAATAGCCTGAGGGGAATGTATTCCATTTCCTCAGGAAGTACCAATATAATTAGATGAAAGGGTAAATGAGAAAAGATTCTCTCTTGTCATAATAAGAGACAAATGATTAGGCCTTTGAGCATCACATGAGAAGGATTGTGAATGAATATGAATTGACTGATCTTAACAATAAAGATGCATGTGGGCTGTAAAATATACCTATGGAAAATGCACACAGGCTTACGATTATGAGTATGGCTAAGTACATCGTGGATGTAAGTTAGCAAAAAACTAGAACATGTGCGGATGCATAATCTGGAATACATACCAGAAAGGTATGTCTATGTCCCTTAAAGAATGCTTATTAACAATACGAAGCTAATTCGAGCTTGCGGCCATCACAGATAGTGATGGATATGCAACAAGGAAGTTGCATACCGAAGGAGTTCCCAGTGGAGGAATTGTGTAAGGACTTTGTCATAAGAACATAGTCACAACCCTAATAATTGTTGAAGGTTGGACAATGGACTGCAAGGCCTGTCTATATATAAGAATCCTGGATTACATTTTGAAAGAATCATGTAATTAATAGAAGACTAACAACTGAATATTGACCATTCTGATAACCAAATGGAAGTGTGTAGGATGCACATGTTCATGATTCATTATGAGCAAAGAGTTTCTATTAAAGCATGCCACGGTATCCCAAAAAGGGTTAGGGTGAGGCCTAACCAAGGCAGCTCAAGGAAAAGAGCAGGAAGAACCCGACAGGGAGTAGAACTACAAAAGTAGAGAAGAGACAGTGAGGCCTTAGAGATAACTCGGTTGGGATAAAACGTCCCAGGCGATGTAGAAAGAATTTGAAGAAGGGGAGAGCCCTCAATTCTTTCCTTACTGTGCATTATGTTTTCTATGGGATGAGAAAGCTAGTATGTTGATGAACAAAAATGTTTTGACACCATAGTGATGATGGTTGTAATACTGTGAAAACGATTGAGAACTGTTGTGTTGCACTCATGAAAACATTAAGGATAGTGTGATGAAGTACATACGGATATGCTGGGACATGTCTGAAAATATTTTATTAATTTAAATGCTATGGTACTTTCTTTTTAATTGACATAACGACTAATGTGCCTATGGTGTATGTCATGTGTAGAAAGAAATAAGATTGGAACTGTTGAGAAAGATAGTTGCCAATAATGAACAACCTCAAGCAGAGGGTGACCGTGGGGAGGTTGCGGTCGAAAGATTGTTGACAGGACTGTGAAAATCCCGCTAAAGCACTGTTGATGAGGTAGAGATTAGAAAGAGAGTACTAGCAACCAAGAACCTGTATAAATATATTCGTGCCTATGTGGCACAAGGTCTGAAGGGATTTGGTAAGAACCCCTTCTGAAATATTTTATTGTCTCATGTTATGCATGAAAATTGAAAGGGCAGTGGTATGCCATGGATACCCAAGTAGGGTATGATTTAGGAAGGAGAACCTGAATGATGGAGGCGTGAGCCTTTGGTAGTAAAGACCGATTGTAACCCTCAAAAGAATTCATGAACACATGGACCAATCAAGGAACGATTGGAAACAAACGTGCTCATAGACAACACGTTTCATGGAATTGCTTCAAGGAAATGCATATTTGCATAAAGGACAGACAATGGATTTCCCATTGAGGAAGGAGGACATTCCAACATTTCTGCTTACATTGTATAGGTGTTAGGGAAAACCAAATTTGGGTGGCCATGAGTGTTGGCACCCTGGTTATTAATGAAGGCATAACGCTTGGGTGAATTCATGCGAAACTTTTAAGTTTCATGTGTACTAATTTGGGATCGTGATCGACCTATAGAAGGAAGCATGGTCCTGTTGTAAGAATGAATGAAAACGAATAGGCCATGTGGTGGAGAGGTTGGTTAAGTTCCAACACACCATGGCCAAGAACCTGTCATAAAGTGTGTGAAACTTGAAATCAATGCAGGGGTGCATTGGGTATGAATGTGGCCACAAATGTTGGCGCATTCATTAAAATCAATTGATATCCGAGTCACATTTTGAAAATTTGGTAGGCTGGAATGATGCATAGGTAAGGGATGATGTATCCTTTCACTTTGAAACCTTGAATAGATGAAATGACCTGGACTATTAGTATACTTGATTTTCGAAAAAGGTAATGTACACGAAAAACTAACAATTGTTTGGCTGTGTAAAGAATGAAATTGTAGGGAGGAAAGGGTCTTGGATATGGCAGTGTTGTAAGTCCATAAGGAAGACCGATTGCTTGCTGAGCCGAACTGCAAGGAATGGTATTTCCTTTTTGAGAAAGTGATTTAATTGTTAAGTATGCACAATTCTAAAATTGTTGTGACGATGTTGTAAAGGTGCAATAAAATGTATATGCATGGAAAAGCTAACAAGTTGTTTGGCCGATTGAAGTTGAATGTGCAGGAAGCAAAGGGGTCGTGGATATGGCAGCATTGTAAGCCCATAAGGAAGGCCAATTATCTGCTAAGACAAACCGTTATGGGAAGGAAAGTCCCATAATTATGAACCTGGTTCCTGTGCGGAACAAATATGAAAACAAATCGTGAGATTGGAAAAATCCGTGGATGATAGATTTGCAATAAAATTTTGAAAGTTAGAATTTATAATGATGTCTCATGAATTTTGTATACCTGTGATACAGGTGAGAAGAAAGCACATGTCCAGAAAGGACAAATGAGGGATGTCAAATATGAATATGATGAACATAGCTACTACTGAGCCATGAAAACCCCGTGATAAGCCATGATTGCCTGAAAATTATAGTGTTGAGGTAACACAAGCCGAAGGTACGCTTCGATAGAGAAAGTCTGAGGGACGCCTCGATTGTAAGACTCGATAGAGTCTCTAAAATTTTCCTGTGCGAGAAAAACTTGGCAGGGCAAGATGGATTGCCCGAGGGACTGTATAATAGTGAAGGGGATGCCTGAGCCTGGGCCTGGAGGGTGAGTGACCGCAAGGAAGAGGAGACCTTAATAATTCATATAAACTATTGGAATCATGCACACAGTGGGTAGTTTCATGTGCGGAAAAACCTTGGAAAGGAAGATGAAATCATGATAGCTCTTATGAACTATTGAATTGGAATCATGCACCCAATGGGTACGTCAAGGAAAACAATGAGCATGGATAAAAAAACTACCATGTGGATACAGATCCAAAAACTTCATAGATAAGTATTGTGCTAAGATTATGAAAATTTCCTTTTGAATTTTGAACAACAGTAAGATGTTTTCGCACAACAGTGTGATTAATGTGCTTGTTGTCCAAGAATGATTGAAGGCAGATGACGAAGACTAAGATCCTGAAAGAGGACCTTACCGAGGACGAAGGTCAAGACTTATGAAGTGGCTGAATGAGAAAGGCATGACAAGTGTTTCTGAGAAAGAACACCGAGGACGGTGTTCCTTTAAGGGGGAGGGAATTGTAACACCATGTTTCCCCCAATTTGTAATTAATCATAAAATATGAATTACCATGCTAAGGCATGAGGACAATGTAAATGTATTATTGAATGAGTTGCCAAATAACTGACTGTGGGGGTGAAGCCTTGAAAGTACTGGCCATGATATCACTAGAGGAAGAATGTGAAAACTATATAAGAGGGTTCATATATCAAATAACCCCAAATATCCCTTGATAAGGATGACAAACCGCCTTCGAATCCCAAGGAAAGAAATCAGTTAATGAAGAAAGGACTGGTGGTTGAACAATCAACCACCCCCATGAATGGAAACATGGGCTGTTAGCCCGGAGTACCATAGGGACCTGAAGACCTGAGCTTCCTTCTGACAGAAGGAACATGATAGGTTGACAAACCTTCCAAGGTAAGATGGATACACACAGGAGAGGAGACACCATACAAGAGGGAGCATGAGCTCGCAAGGGAGATGGACAAAGCTCTCCACCGAGTCACAAACTGAAGGCCGCGAGCTTGATTCCGAGGATCATCTGAGAAACCTCATCGAGTCCATAATCGAGAGAGAAAGATCTGAGTTACAAAGAACAAGACCCAAAACAGAAGCAGAAATAGAGGAAGAACCCTTGATAAGTGTGAGGATTCCCTGGTGATATCATGGCTTGGCACAGGGGTGGCCAGAGTGCTAAGAATGAATGCCTCTGTGCCTATGGTTAGGTGGAAGGACAAACACCCGCAGTCAGTTGGTTGGCGACAACCTGTAATAGATAAGAAACTTCCTACCCTATGTAAGTTAGCTGTAACTGTGTATGAATTGGTTATACTATGTATGTTTCATGAATTGTGCATATTTCCTAATGGATATACTGTATCCCCCTTATTTTTGCTTGATTATATAACTAGGCCAGTAAGAAATTATATGGTTAGGAGATTATTTTATACTCGTAAATGCTTGTGTCCTGTGGTGGAATAAGCCAGAGTCACGAACTGTGTGTTCGTCGACCCCGGACACAGTTTCATGTACGCATGCCAACCCTCCTAATTATTTAAGAGTCCTTGGAGGATGAAGTTTGTTAAGCTCAGGAGAGGTAGTGCAAATCGACACAGGCTCTCTGTGAGGCAAACCGAACCCAGAACTCCCTAAGTCCTAGACAAGCTCAGGAAGGATCACACCGTTGTGTGCAAGAATCCTGCATGGAGTGCAGAGGCTGAGAAACCCTTTGGAGGTTTCCGAGCATATGAAAGCTCAGGAATGATAGATATCGTGATCAAAATCAGATCTGAACCGTTGGTTCAATTTGGCGAAATAGAGGTGAGGATTTCCTGAAAGTCCTGAAAGGTGAATCGCCGATTCGCAGGGGAAAATCTGGACCATTGGCGCCTACGTCTAGACAACCGGAGAAGAGTGCGTAGGAGAATAGATCTGAAATGTCAGATCGAGCGCAGGGGACCAATAGTCGTCGAATCTAGAAAAAGCACATGAGGTTTAACCTGGTGCATGCATCGGGATCATCCATCCCAGAGGACGTGTGTCAAAGATCCACATCCATTAGGGATTTGGCCCCGGGGAAATGGGAGTAAAGACTTTCCCAAATTCTCGGAAAGGAGAATCCAGGATTTGATCGCAACCATTGATCATCCCAAAAAGATCACAACTGTTGATCGTGGATAAAGGTCGCAGCCATCCATCGGAGGGAAACGTGGCTTCCAGTTGGCGTTTCGGCATCCGGGAAACCAGAGGGAACGACCCCTCATCTTCGCAAGTCGTGAAATCCCGATATACGAAACCCTGACATGCTCTGTGGTTGAGCCGGTTTAGTGTGAATAAGTTTCAGCATTTCGGTATTCGGGAAACCAGAGGGAAAGACCCCTCATCTTCGCAAGTTGCAAAATCCTGGTATACGAAACCCTGATGCACGATTAAGACTGAGTGTCTTTTAACACCCTTAAGCTCAGGAGGGATAGTGACCGTCAAATCTAGATCAACGAGGGTCGTTGATCTCATACACGAATTCCCATATCGGAATTCGGGGAATGGAGTGACCAGTGGTTTGGGTCGCTGCATTTCGAACTCCCCATTACCGAAATCCTGATACGGCTAGGACCATCGGATCAGGGGGAGATTCGCAACCCTCGATCTCATCGAAGGTAAGATTTTAGGTTTCGGGGTTTGAAGAGTCGAAAGACTTGACTCTCTTGCATCGCTGAGTCGTGAAATGTGAAAGGTTCCTCTTGGTTTGGCCTTTGGTTATAAACAACGATCACATGGAGGTAGATACGGGAAAAGCTAGCTTGCGCTAGGCCCTCGTAGGAATTCAGGGATTATATCCCTTGAGGAAGAGAGAAAATTTTATTTTTTCCGTAGTGGGTATGTGACAATGTTAGTGGTACTCAATTTGATGATGAAGCAACACAAGGAACTATGGAAGCTCTTGCATCACAAAAATCACATACAGAGCATGCAAAACATATTAAAAATGATGTTGTTGAATTGAATATGATTGAAGGTTATCAAGAAATGGGAAACATCAATAAGAAATTAAAATTTCCAAGCCAAGTACCACACCCTGAGTGGTTAGTGAAAACCATGATGAATATGAATAGACATATTGTTATTGGTGCTAATGAAGAAATCCTTAACATGCCTCCATTTCCAACAAAGTTGAACACTAAAGTTGTCCATTATTATGTGGATGTTGGAGGAATACAATAATATAATGTAGGCAATGAATAACCAAATAAAGAACCCAATGAATAAAAATCACGACTCCCTCATATTCATCTAAGTATCGAACCAATACTTGGACAATTCCTAAGATTGCCAATGGAGAGAGTGACAAAGAAAGCAATGGTCAATGATCACAAGATTTTCTTAGATTAAGAAACATAAGTTCATAATAACCAGGTATTGACAGGTCCAAATGGCTTGTCAAGTAGGTAAGGGAGAACATCCGATGGAAGGTCCCAATTAGACCTACTCTTATTTGGTGTATCATATTTGACAAGTATGTGGGCTTGGTTTCCACTAAAAATTAAAATAAGAAAAAGGGGAAAGACAATTCATTGTCCCCCAAAGAGTTCTAATCAATTCTAAATCTAATCTAAACTGAAAGAAAACCAATCTAACCTATCTACTTCTAACATATCATGAGCAGGAGAAAAACTAATAGATGAGTATAGATTAAAATGATATTTTTGACAGCAGAAATAGTTCATGGCAGCCAAGAAAATGTGAAAACAATAATATTTCAGGCATCATCTCAAATAGTTGTAGAGGAGACATGTAACATCATCTATGTACTCATTATAAATCACAACATCATAAGCATTCTAAATACCAAGCACACAAATAGTTCATATGATCAACACTAAGAAAAATTCAAGTGACAAACACATTTATGGATTAGTCCCAAATGCATTTGATACATTTATGACTTCAAAAAATAGCTTATGCTCTTTGTATATCCAACAATAAGAGTATCAACAGTCTACACAATAAAAAAAAGTCCCTTCCTACTTTCAAAGAGTTCTCTTTTATAAGATAAGAGAGACTCTTCATTTTTTATGATTGTTCACTTCGTTTTCCTTTGTTTTGTCATTTTATATTTAAAATGTCTCTTACATTTTGATAAATGGAAAGGTAAGCGTTATAAACAAAAGTTGATGAGACCGTTGAGTAATCATTTTCATTTTATTTAATGTTCATGAGTGACATTTTTTTGAAATTATCATTAACTTTGTCCATTGGTGTCTTCTTCAGTTCTTCAAGTTATTTTGCTCGTTTCCGGTGTCATCATGGTGATTAAGATCATCTCATATTCTTATTCTCTATATGTTCCTTCCAACGTTCTCTTGCAGGTCTGATTTTGACTCTTGTAGCTTTAGATATGACTACTTGAACATGCACAACCTATTTTATAATTAATTTCGGGCCTATTTTGTTTTCGTCGTTTTATAGGAATTTCCACCCTCGATCTGTACATAATAGCTACACCATCATGTTCTATTGTATTTTATATTTCTAGTGAGCTATCTTGGGATTGATTTCGTTTCTTTTAGCCCCAGATATGCCTGCATGAAGTTTGCAAATTCAATTCCCCCCAAATTTTTTTTTCGTGACCTTCTATTATTTGCATTTTATGGGTTTTTTTTTGTCATTGTTTTGAACTTAAGTCCTCTTCCAATGTAATATTCTCCTTGAGGTATCCTGGACCCAATTCCAATGCCTATAGCTCAAAATATAGTCATTTGAAGTTCAACAACCCTTGATTTTCCTGTGGGTGAATCTGGGTCGTCGATCTTCAACCTGAAAATCATCGTACCACATGCATGAGGTAATTCAATATTGAATGGTTGATATTGTTTTTATCCCCCTTAATTTATTTGTGTAAGGACCTAGATGAGGCATATTACCTTGGGCTCATGTTGTAATTCAAAAATTAATATAAATCTCCAAAATCAAAATGTAACCCAAGGTTAAAAATGGTAAGTCAAATAACCCCAACTATCAATTCGATGAGATAACACTCCAATGAGATAACACTTTGACAAGATCTCCCACTCTTATGACATAGATTCTCAATGGGATTGAATACTATTAAAATAATACTCACTATGATGGCTTATCGAGATCCCATGGTTGGATGGTGAAGGTAAGAATTGATTCTGATGGCATATTAACTTTGATGAGCTAGGACTCTGATGGCTTAACATAATACTCACTTCGATAGCTTATCAGGATCCCATGGTTGGAAAGTGAAGGTAAGTTTGTGAAAGTATGTTTCCAATGGGATGATCCCCATGGCTTGAGTCCGATGAACTATTCTAATGGGATCTCCCGATGACCTATTTTGATGGCTCCCTAAAGTGATGAAAAATCAAATTAATAATGCTAAGTTTTCAAGGGTATTTGGGGAGGGGAAGAGGGGATTCCAAGAATGATGTAAGGTTTGTCAAGAGGAAGGGATTATCGGAAAAGTAGGAGGTTTGTCTTAATTTTAATTTCCAATGGAATTTACCATGAAGTGAAGGTGAAGACCAATGGGAAGAAGCTCAGGGAGAACTCTATGAAATATTAAGTTGAATTCTAATGGTAAATGGAAAAAAAAAGTGTTAAATTAAAAAATCAATTGAAACTAAAATGAAATTAACTAGTAAAAATATACATTTTAGGACTTAGGGGAAGAGTGGGGAAAAAACAAAATAAAATGAAAATGAAAATGAAATAAACGAATATGTATATACATATATACATAAAAATAAAAAAGTCAATATTTTTCTAATTTTACTGGGATATGAAGAAATAAATAGAATGTACATATTATACATTAGGGTTTTAGGCAAAATGTAAAAACATTTCTAAAGTAAAATTGATTTTTCCCATGTGAAAAATAAATACCAAGGGTAACTTTGGGGAAAATCATGGGAAATTACCATATGCAATCAAAACCATATGGTTTTGCAATACAAAGGGAAAAATACAAATGGAAATAAATAAATAAATAAGAAAAACAAAAACAAATAAATAAATAGAATAAAAATATATAAATTATGTACAAAAATAAAAATAAAAATTAGAAAAATGAGGTCAAGTTACACACAAGTCAGTGTTCCATACTAGTCATGTTTCCACACTAGTCAGGGTTTCACACCTAGTGACCAAAAATAGGAGCAAGGTATACCATGTAGATTTCAAGTAACCGGGTGTCAAGACAGGTAGACATGTCGTATAGAGATCACGAACACTCAAATTCAGATGTGAAAAATGGAAAGCGACAAGGGGAAAAAATACAACATGTCATGCGACAAATCAACGTCGCAAATAGCGAATCATATGATAAAAGGATATCAACACTAGTCAGGTGCATGATACATGTCAATCCAGTCAAACTAAAGATCTTGGAGGGAAGACCTTATAAGATTGAAAAGAGAGGGAATATGATCAGATCAAGTAATAGGTTCTTATGTCAGGACAAAATGCATGAAATTGATTAAGACAAGTGGCCAACAAGCATTGGGTGATGATACGATAAGGTTCTACATCCAAGAATCTCAATAGGTCTCTGGCTTGGGTTTTTAGAGAGAGGGGAGGCCGAAAGAAGAACCCAATGGAGATTAATTTGAATAATATCACACTTTTTATACCTCGGGAATATCATAAGGGACTTCACTTAGCCAACCTGATGCGACAAACCCGATGAGAGGATCCTGATAAGATTTCGGCCTTTTGGCTTCTGACCAGTCTTAAGACAGTGCACACTCAACACTCTAAATGGGGATTCCTGATAGAGGTAAATCCGATGATCTCGTGGGATAGGAATTAAAAAAAGGTGGATCCCATAGCCTTGTGAGCTTCAAACCTCAGGGCAACGATAAGAAAAGGTGAACTTGTTTCTCGATGAGGGAAAGACTAGTAAGGATCAAGGTTCTGGTTAAGTATCAAGGTTCTGGCCTCATTAATACAATGGTGATAAAAAAAGAATCTGGATGAGGTTTGGGAAAGACAAGGCTTAGTTCATAATGTTGATTGTTGGCTTTAGATGTCAAACAAGATCTAGGTAATAGGAAGAAGTGTTGGAAAATTCAGTGGATAGAATGCAGTGATGGTTGTTGTCATTAATGGCAACAGTAGAGATAGCAGGATAAGAAGGATAAAACCACGTGGGGATTTGGAAGTAAAAGCTCAGGAGGAACAGTCTTGAAGAAAACGTGCGCAGCAAGAGCTTACAGAGGAAAAAGGAAGAAGAGTCAGTGACCGTAGGATCTCATACAAATTTCCCGAAAGAACGAGGGCTGTCCGATCTGTAAAAGTTACGCGAGAGATAACCCAAAGGAGCAAATCGGGGATCGAGACTTTGAAATGTCCTGTTCACTCGACAATGAAAACCCCGAAATCGCGAGACGCGATTTCACGATTTAATCGCAGTCGTTAAATCAAGCAGGGATCTGGACCGTTCATTTGTATG
>JZKD02S1999898.1:8704-22083 GCA_000966675.3 Picea glauca
CTATTCTACATTTGAGGAGGGCGCATGAGCTTGGCAGGCTTATTCCTTCCTGGTAGCATATCTAGCCATCAGATTTCAGTGAGGTCAGTTGCAGAGTGAGGACATCAGCAGGAGCGTCATTACTGCAGAGGGGTTTTCCATTCTGACATCACAGATGATTTATGGAGCATTTACAGTGGTTCTGGCAGTTTTCATGAGGGGCACATCTGCTTGAGGGAGCTTGTATATCAACTCTGTTGGAGTTGCTATTGTATCAAGTTCCATCATTTATTGTGTTTACTGTAACCCTTACTTGCTTTTCCTCATATATACATATAGATCTCAAACTGGTTTTCCCCGGGGGGGGGGTTTGTCCAGGGTCATGTTGACCAAAAATACTGTGTCTACAAATGCATGCTATTAGTTCTTAGATCTGTCCATTATCAGCAATAAACGATGTATTAGGTGTGTTGTATTTATTTGAGATGCATGTACTAATTTCCTATCGCTGAAACGACATGCTAGAGCACCCAAATTGAGAATACAACCATAACAATCAGCTTAAAATAAACATGACTGTTGGCTGTTATAAAACAGCAGAAAACTAAAACAAGACAGTGAAAACTTAGAGCCTTAGCTCGGTCAAAGACAGACCAAGAAGGCAAGCTGATAGGACTTGGAATTTTCACATTAAATTGAAAGTTTGAATTCCCCAATAGTCACTAGAAGATATTAGTCTTGGTTCACTATATGGATATGGTTTGAGAGCTTGGCCTAAATATGGGGAGCCTGATTTCACTCGTATACTTGAAGCTATCCTCTCATGGAATCAAAAAATGCAACCCTTGTTGCATCATGTACTAATATGCTGGGAAACCAGGTGGATTTTTAACATCCTTCCCATGTGGCATTTGAATTTATAGAAGCTAGTAGTCACAAGATGAGCACAACAAAGAATTTTCACAGTAAACCACACATTGACATTTTGGAGTTCCATCTTGTCAATAAGAAACAGTTGGGTATCAAGAGGGGTGTTTGAAAGTTATTGTTGAACTATCCTAGGGCTTTCTGAGTGACATGGTAGACATGAGAAACAGGTTCTTGGTGGTATTATAAATTCCATGAATGCCAGAATATTGTTCATAAGGAAAGTTTCATTCAAGAAAAGGAAAATCTTCACTTATGGTTTAATTTCGGATGATGGAAAATTGTGGAAGTGTCTCAATGAGTCTGAAAAAGAATTCACACGTGACATCACAGCGTTCGATATGTTGTATGAATTGTCCCTTCATGAATGTCAATGAGTCCAACATCAATTGAAGCCATTGAATTTCTAAAGTATCTTGAAAGGCGAATGGAACACATAAAATCAGAGGGCTACATTTTTATTGATGAAAGTGGGTTGCTTCCAGTCTTGAGTCACTTACAGAAGTTATCATTAGAAACCAGATTGTACAACGGGCTAAGAGTAAAGTGTNCAAATTTTAATTCAGAGATGGTTCTAGACAACATCATTAACCCCAATGAGAAAGTTAAGTTTGAGACTGTTGAAAATCTAATTCATGGGTTAATTCTATGAGACACAATGTCTACCCCTATCAGCAAGGACGATGAACAAATAAGAGGTAAAGAAGATGATATGCTCTCTCAGCAAGTCCTTTGTGCAAAACAGGGTAGCAGATTTTCTTCGTACTCAAGTCTAGCATATTTACAGACTATTGGATTTTGAATTCTGAACATTTTCATACTCCACTGCAAAACTTTGTTGAAGACATTGTCTTGAAAGACGGTTTGCAAATCATATTTTATCTATTCCCCCTTGTCCTGACTCTAAGATTGTGACACAATATGATGGTAAGTCATTGGAAACTGAGATAGCAGGATTGATAATAGGGTTAGAGATCATTGTCCCAAATATAGTCCTTGCAAGAAGAGATTCCGAACCACCCATCACTAACCTGTTCAGGAGAAGAAATGGAAAGTGTTCAGGATTTGACCAATGAAGAATATCTCCATAAGGCTTATCCATCCACAATCATAAAATCTAAGAATACCCTTTTACAAATAGTTAGCAATTTGGGGATCAAGAGCAGAAAGAGAGGTTGGATGTAAAAAGATACATGGTATGTGCTTCCTTTTGAATATTATGGGACACTTAGTGAACTTTCAGAACCTAAGGAGGAAGCAGTTTTAGATTTAAAGCTAATTGTTATGTACAACAAAATGAATGGTAATTTTGGCAAAGAGATGATTTCAAAGAGAATCAATCAAAATAGCTAGCGAATGCAAAGATCAAGTATGTTAGTTACCTTCCGATTCTAGGATTACACAAACCACTTTCGAGATATCATCTGATTTTAGATGGACTCTTCATTTTCTCAATAATTTCCACGAAGTAGTAAGTATCTAATACTCCTTGTTGTGAATGAGTTTCACAATGCTTGAAGTTTTTCAATGATACACTACACAGTATACTAGCTTTACACACCTACGCAATGCCCCGATTCTCTTATGGGTGTTGAGATCCTTCAATGGATACATTGGATTTATGACTTTACATGGTTTTGAATGAGCCAGTGTAGGGTAGGGTAGGAGTAGCATAACTAGTTTTTAGTTGTTTTCCTACTTTCTAGAATTGTTTTTTCTGCTTAGTTTGAATTTATTTTTTTAAATCATGCTTTGTCTAGTTGGTCCTTAAGATCACTACTATGTACATTTTAGATGCTTTCTATTTTCTGCTGATTTATCTTGCAAAGTGATTTGTTTCATTGTCCCGCATAATAATCCAACCATGGTAATAGAGACTTCACTTTGTTCAGTCTATGAATCTGAAGTTTGGCTTAAGTAATGGTTTTTCCTTGATTTAACAAGTGAGCCTTGTGTAGAAGCCCCTCATGTTGTTGGTAAAGTTTTGAATGGTTATTCATTGGCCTCCCCTTCTTTTATTGATCGTTGGAGACAATTTAAGATAAAATCAGAAGTCATGATTTACCATTTTTACTAGCTAGCTCGAGTGTTCAAATCAAGAAATAGAGTACCTAAAAGGTGCAAATTTTCTAGTAGAAGTCTTTTAATTACAAAACTCGGAAGTCTCTATGATCCGATGTTCCCTCTTGCAAGCCACTCATTTCAAAGTTTGATTAAACATACCCATGGAAGCAAATATATTTATCAAAGGAAAAAACATTATTCATGAATATTTTGGAAGAAAACACAGAACTTACCAAGAATCTGATTGATAGACCCTGTCTTATCACATTTTGCTTGTCATGCCTTTATTCATGTTGAATTTAGTTCTGCAGTACCTGAAAGAAAAACGAAACATAATTTTCCAAATTAAAAGGATGTGCCCCATACATCTAACGATCTATCTTTTGTAGAATTTGAGTATGTTCAGAGTGACACTCAAATGGCGAAGACTAGGGTAATAAGTTGATGCTGGGGACAGAACATAATAGATAAGTACAGGCCCAGCAAAGGTCAAGGTCTTAGCAAGAGAATGAGTTGAAGTTTAGATTTGATTGATTTGTTGGTAAATTTTGCCATGATATTCAATAGGTTGGTTCTTCATCATTTCCCAAGCTGCAAACGTTGGTAACAAAGCATACAATCTATAAGTTGCATGACCATTTGAATGACAGACTTTGAAGCTTGAAAGTGCTTGCATGAAGACTCAAATTGCGAGAAAATGTTGGATTAATTTTGTTAGTAGGTCTAAAAAAGTGAATGTGAATGGAATTAGATTTCTAGTTGAAACTATTAAATTGAAAGTTTGAATTCCCCAATAGTCACTAGGAGATATTAGTCTTGGTTCACTATATGGATATGGTTTGAGAGCTTGGCCTGAATATGGGGAGCCTGATTTCACTCGTATACTTGAAGCTATCCTCTCATGGAATCAAAAAATGCAACCCTTGTTGCATCATGTACTAATATGCTGGGAAGCCAGGTGGATTTTTAACATCCTTCCCATGTGGCATTTGAATTTATAGAAGCTAGTAGTCACAAGATGAGCACAACAAAGAATTTTCACAATAAACCACACATTGACATTTTGGAGTTCCATCTTGTCAATAAGAAACAGTTGGGTATCAAGAGGGGTGTTTGAAAGTTATTGTTGAACTATCCTAGGGCTTTCTGAGTGACATGGTAGACATGAGAAACAGGTTCTTGGTGGTATTATAAATTCCATGAATGCCAGAATATTGTTCATAAGGAAAGTTTCATTCAAGAAAAGGAAAATCTTCACTTATGGTTTAATTTCGGATGATGGAAAATTGTGGAAGTGTCTCAATGAGTCTGAAAAAGAATTCACACGTGACATCACAGCGTTCGATATGTTGTATGAATTGTCCCTTCATGAATGTCAATGAGTCCAACATCAATTGAAGCCATTGAATTTCTAAAGTATCTTGAAAGGCGAATGGAACACATAAAATCAGAGGGCTACATTTTTATTGATGAAAGTGGGTTGCTTCCAGTCTTGAGTCACTTACAGAAGTTATCATTAGAAACCAGATTGTACAACGGGCTAAGAGTAAAGTGTTTGATACAGTTGTCTCTAACCCCAAGTTTGAACTGCCAAAGACAAAATGCTTGCATCTCAGGTATTCACAGTGAGGAGACACTTACAAGCATTAACCATCCATTCATGTGGCCACATTAGGACATGATTTTGTATGATGTGTGCAAAGCATAATTTTGCTTTTATTTTAGAGTAATTTCTTCTTCTTATGGTCTATTTTGCCTGCACATAATGAGTGATATGTTTTTCAAACCTCCGCTCCTAATTCAAGGATGAGCTTTCTCTTGATTCTTGCAATCTAATTTCATGCATGTCATTTCCATTTCAGTTTCGCTTCAAGTTTTATTTTAATTTTCTTTATTTCTTTGAGGATAGACTGCATATGCATTCATCGAATTTAAGTTTTCTGAACACATATGGATATTCATAAATCTTCAGCTTTCATCTCACAGTGCTAGCATCACCAAAAAAGCCCCTAAACAATTTTGCATGTGTTCGCTGGATTATGAACCAAAAGAAAGGATGGTGTTAAATGTAAATCAAGGATAGGCTAGAGTGGTGTGTAAGTGGATGGACTGTGATCTTATAGAGTTACTAATCACTAGTTATCCTCACATTGAAGCTCATGAGTAAGTCGAATGTGTTGAGGGGTCCATCCATACTGTTAGAATTACAAGGACAAACTAGAAACATAAATATCCTTTTTAATTTTTCTTTACTAAAGTACTTTTAGATCAGCAATATATTCAAAAATTTCTTATGTAAACTAATAACAGAAATAATATAATGGATCTGAACATTACTAAAGAAAACAGATCTGAACTATATCTGAACATTAACAAAAACAATAAATAGATCTGAACATTACCTTAGCCAAAAAACAAAGAACAGATTTACGAGATGCGTTTGTTGTTGCCCTCTTTTCTGTATGCTCAGAAAAAGTTATAATGGTCATGGATCAAACCCTCATGGGTAGATCTCATCATGATCTTTGTGAACAGTTTTGCCAAGAAGAACTTTGGGTAGAAAACAGAAAACCAGCCAGCATGCTACTCAACAAGTACAGGGCTGAATCAAAACTTCATTGACCAAGCTAGAGGCTGAAAGGAAGCCACTAAGCAGCCCTAACAAAACTCTGTCCAAGAAGAGGGACTGCTGCAGCAATAGGCAGCCTTAGGTAGTAGTTTTAGGGCTGCCTCATCAACCCTAAAAACTGTGTACTAGGTACCATGAAGGAGGCAGCACACAGATGGCATCAGCAACAGAAAAACAGGTGCAACAATAGCAGCAAACAACAAGCTAAGTGGCAGCCCTATACCAGAAGTCAAAGAGGGAGCCGCACCACTACTAAGAGAGCCGCAGCACTTAAACTGACAACCAAGGAGGGACCCGTACCAAATACCATCCTGAACTAGAAGGGGCCGCACCACACACCAGCAAAGAATAAACCAAGGAGGACACACCCTAACTGAAACAAGGAGGGGCCAGAACTAAGGAGGCCGCACCCTACAACAAGAGAAAAACTGAACCAAACCAAACGAGGCCGCACCACTATATCAATCAGAACAAGAGAGCCGCAACAAATTTCAGACCAAGAATAGTTTTGGAGGAAGAAGAATGAGTGTTTTGGAGGAAGAAGAATGAGTGTGTGTGAGTGAGGGGGAGATGTTTCTTTTTTATAGTTTAGGTAGAGGTTAGGGTTTATTAAACTAACCCTATCTTTGGGGTTAAATTAAAACCCAACAATAAAGCAAAATTAAAATAATTAATATTTTAATCATAAAAATATTAATTAGAAAGTCAACAAGTCAAGGTGAGAAGAAAAGACCAACACCACATAAACATTAAGAAGGGCGTGGCTCAAGCAAGGGGAGCAAGAGTAACAAGACAAAGTCAAAGGGGGGTTCTTCTTCAATGGAAAAATGTCCACATAAATCTCATGATAACTTATAAGCTTTTATCATCCCAACATAAGAGGAATGTCAATGATGTGATCATGTCCTTCTTAACTGCTTCTAGGTCTCATGGACCATCTCGAGAGAGAAGAATATCACACATCATCTCATCTTGGTACTTAACCAAGAACTGCCTAGTCCTAGACCAAGATACCCCAGAACACATTTGGGGGCCCTAGATCACCACTAGGGTTTTATCCACCAAGGTACACAACCAAGGATCAATCCAAGCACCGAGAAAGGTTTCCTTCGAACACATCCAGGGGCCCCAGAACACATCTAGGGACTTACATCATCAAATTGCTTGGTCCTTGACCAAGAACCCCATCAATACACTAGGGGCCCTCACTAGAGTCTATTTCCATGGCTCTAACTACTTGGTCCCAGACCAAGAACCCTAGGAGTGTACTGGGGGCCCTAGATCCTAGCTAGGGTCTTTTCCATCCTCCCAGAGAACGACTCTTGCAGATGCTTAATTTTAACACTCCCTCTTAGCAAGAGAGGCATTCTCAACAACACCAAGCTTGTCTCGAAAGTACACAAACTTTGTCAACGACAGGGGCTTGGTCAAAATATCTGCAGTTTGTTTCGCTGTCGGGACAGACTGAATACTGAGAATGTTCTTCTGCACCATGTCCTGAACATAGTGATATCTCATCTCAATGTGTTTCGATCTGTCATGAAACACAGGATTCTCAGAGAGTTTTATACATCTCTGGTTATCACAGTGAATTATTGTGGGTTCCAACTCAGCACTAAACAAATCTGAGAGTAGCTTTCTGATCCACATTGCTTCTCTACTGGAAGCACTTGCAGCAATGTATTCTCCTTTGTAGTGCTTTGGGCTATGGAGCCCTTCTTCCTGCTAGACCAAGAGATCATAGTTGAACCCAAACTGAAACAATATATGAAAGTACTCTTCCGGTCCATTGTACTACCCATCCAATCTGAATCTGTATATCCATGAAGCATTACACTTCCACTGGAAGTGTATATGAGCCCATAGGCTATAGTCCCTCGGACATATATGAGAATATGCTTAGCAACAACCATATGAATGTGTTTCGGTTCACACATGAACTGGTTGAGGGCATTCACTGTGTAATAAATATTTGGTCTGGTATGTACTAGATACATCAAGGACCCAATAATATGATGATATACGGTAGGATCTTCTGGATCTGAACCTGTAGCTTGATCATGTAACTTCTTCAGGTTAGAAATCATAGGTGTGGTCATGGACTTATGGTCCAGCATCCCAAATCTGCGAAGCACGTCAACTGCATACCTACTTTGTGAGAGAAAGATCTCACCAGGTTTCTGCCACACCTCTAAGCCAAGAAAGTAATGCATAAGACCCAAGTCCTTCATTTCAAATTCTGTTGATAACTCCCTCTTAGTCTGAGCTATCAGATGTTCCTCTCAAGTAAGGAACAAATTCAAATTCTGTTGATAACTCCCTCTTAGTCTGAGCTATCAGATGTTCCTCTCAAGTAAGGAACAAATCATCCACATATAAAACCAAGATAACAGGATGATTCTTCACAATATTTATATAAAGATTAAGATCTCTTCTACTCTTGGAGAACCCAAGACTATGAAGAAAACTGCCAATTCTTCCATACCAAGCTCTTAGAGCTTGTTTCAATCCATACGAGGCTTTCTTGAGGTTGCATACATGAGATTCTTTCCCATGGATCACGAAACCCTCAGGTTGCTCGATATAAACCTCTTGCTCAACTTCACCATTAAGAAAGGCAGTTTTAACATCCATTTAGTGAATTTTCCAATCAAAACCTTAAGCAAGAGAGATGATGATTCTGATAGAGGTATACCTGGCAATATGAGCAAAGATCTCGTCATAATCGATTCCTTCTTTTTTAGAGAAGCCATGATCCACGAATCTAGCTTTGAATTTTTCAACACGACCATCTGTTGCATGATTTATTTGATAAATCCATTTAGAGGTTACTACTGATTTTCCTTGAGGTCTTGGGACCACTTCCCATACATCATTCTTCAATATTGACATGTACTCTTCTATCATGGCATCCTTCCACACTTTATGTCTGGCAACCTCATGAAAGGTGGAAGGTTATGAGTCAATCACAAGATTCAACTAAGCTATCAGTCCTGAGTATTTATCTGGTTTCTTCCTTTCTTTGAAGGTACCTTTAGGTGTTGCATGCTTTTTTGCTTCTTTTAAATTTTCACGGCACCAAGCTGGCTTCCTTTTGATAGGAGGTTTCTCTAGGGGAAACTCAACATAATCCCTTATGGGATCCACTGAAGTCTCTTTGGCCTCCTCCCTCTACTCATCTGAAAGTGGGGAAACTGAAGGTTCTGGAGATGGAGCTTCTTGCTCCTTTGTATTACATGGAAGTTCTCTGGAATGATGAAAGGCGACTTCCTCATGGAAAGTCACATCTCTATTGACCTTTATGAACCTTTTCCTTGTTACATAGATTCGATATGTTTTTGAGGTCTCATTGTACCCCACACAACTGCCTTTCTTTTCATAGGGCTCTAACTTAGTCTTATTTTCTTTTGGTACATGCATGTAGACAGGACTACCAAAGATTCTCAAATGGTCAACTGAACGCTTCTTACCGGTGAAGACTTCTTCTGGAGTTTTCTCATCCAGGGTTTTATGAGGACACATGTTCTGAATATAGACTGCAATGCTCGCAACTTCAGCCTAGAGAGACAACGGAAGATTCTGATCATACATCATGGCTCTGGCTGCTTCACAAATTGTCTTGTTCTTTCTTTCTGCAACCCCATTCCGTTGAGGACTATAAGGCACAATCAACTCCCTCTTAATCCCAGAAGCCCGACAAAGATCATCATAGTTGTGGTAGTCAAACTCTTTTCCATTGTCTGTTCTGAAAACATAGAGATGTCTACTGGTCTGATTCTCAACAAGATTCTTAAAATCCTGAAATTTACTGAAAGATTCATCTTTAGTTTTCAGAAAATAAATCCAAGTTTTATTAGAACAATCATCAATAAAAATGATATAATAAAGGCAACCATTCATGGATGGAGTATTCATAGGTCCACAAAGATTAGAATGAATAAGATCTAATATACATTAGTTTTTCTATTATTGTGAGGGTAAGCTTTCTTTGTATTTTTATGAAGAGCACAGCCTTTACAAATACTATCATGATCAAAAGAAAAAACTGGAATACATGTTACCATCTTTTGCAAACCTGGGAGGGCATTATAGTTGATATGTTCAAACCTTTTGTGCCATAGTTCATAGGGGTTGATCATCTCATGAGCTAAAGCTTGAATAACTTGACCAATGACTTTGTAAAGTCCACCTTCTTGAGTTCTGATTGTCATGGATAAGCTTATACTTTCATTTGAGGGACACATAAGAGCCTTTCCTTTAGAGAAGGCTACTGAGTACCCTTTACTTTATAGAACTGCAACTGAGATAAGATTTTTCTTTAATCTAGGAACATAAAGAATTTCTTTAATATGAAATACATTATCTGACTGAAGTTGAAAAGATGTTGATCCAATTCTACCTTTACATTGAACTTATTATCTCGATAGTTCACAAGGTTTTGTTTGAAGCATGTCATGTGTTTGGAGGCCCCCCTGTCCACTAACCAAACTTCTTTCGATTTGGTGACAATACCAGAGAGAGCTGAAACAAGATAACTTTCTTTGTGTTGTTTTGGTTCTTTAGTAGCAACTCTGGTTCTTCTTCTTTGAGGCTCTTTTTCCTTAGTTGCAACTGAAGCAAGGAACCTGCCTTTCTGTTTCTACTATGAAGGAGGGTTCCTGCAGTCTTTTGCATAATGACCTATCCTTTTACAGTTAAAGCATCTTACTTTAAACAAATAAGAATGACAATGAGAGTGCTTACCTTGGGGTTTCTTACCTTTGCCTTTGTGTTGAGAAGACATCTTCCACTTCTTGGCTTTGACTGAAAGAGCATGGTCTTTCACGATTGAGGGTTCATTTTTGGTTTTAAGTCTACCCTCTTCTTCCAGGAAATCATGCCATAATCTCTCGAAGTTAAGTTGAACTTATCTTGCATTGACTGATGAGAGAAATGTCTCCCATGAGTCAGGAAGACCATCTACTGTTGTTTGTACAAGGTCATCATTATCCACTGCAACTCCAATTGTTGCAAGTTGATCTCTTGTTTGGGCAATTTTGGAAAAGAAGGTAGAGATAGTTGCATCCTTTCCCATCTTTAATGTACGTAGTTGTTTCTTCAAAATCCTCTTCTGAGTTGGGGACTTCTTTTCATATAGATTTGCTAGGGCATCAAGGCATTCCTTAGTTGTCCTTAGATGAGCAATAAGAGGCATCATGTTGTCTTTAACTGAGTAAAAAATTACCCTCTTGGCTTTGGCCTACCTCTTCTTATAGGCTTATCTTCCTGCATTTGAAGTAGGTTCTTCCATCACCTTAGTTACTAGCTCATCCAAGTCACCTTCTTCTAGAATATTAAAAACCCTAGCTTTCCAGGCATTGAAGTTTGAAGCCCCTTCAAGCCTATCTTTTGCTTTGACTGAAGATGAAGCCATATTGAAAACAAGATCTGATATAGAACAAGCTTACTGTTGATCTGCAAAAAAACCCTTAGGTGTGGATCTACGCAGGATCAAAAGTCTGCCACAATTGAGCTCTTTTCATGCCCTAAGCTCTGATACCATGTTAAAATTACAAGGGCAAACTAGAAACAAAAATATCCTTTTTAATTTTTCTTTACTACAATAGTTTTAGATCGGCAATATATTAACAAATTTCTAATGTAAACTAATAACATAAATAATATAATGGATCTAAACATTACTAAAGAAAATAGATCTGAACTATATCTGAATATTAACAAAAACAAGAAATAGATCTAAACATTACCTTAGCCAAAAAAAAGAACAGATTTACCAGATGTACTTGTTGTTGTCCTCTTTTCTGTATGCTCAGAAAAAACTATAATGGTCATGGATCAAACCCTCAGGGGTAGATTTCATCATGATCTTTGTGAACAATTTTTCCAAGAAGAACTTTGGGTAGAAAATAGAAAACCAACCAACATGCTACTCAACAAGTACAGGGTTGAATCAAAACTTCATTGACCAAGCTAGAGGCTGAAAGCAAGCCACTAAGCAGCCCTGACAAAATTATGTCCAAGAAGAGGGACTGCTAAAACAATAGGCAACCTTAGGTAGCAATTTTAGGGTTGCCTCATCAACCCTAAAAACTATGGACTAGGTACTATGAAGGAGGAAGCACACAGATGGCACCAACAACAACAAAACAAGTGCAACAATAGCAACAAACAACAAGATAAGTGGCATCCCTATACCCGCAGTCAAAGAGGGAGTCACACCACTAATAAGAGAGCTGCAACACTTAAACAAGCAACCAAGGAGGGAGTCGTACCAAATACCAGCCTGAACTAGAAGGGGTCACACCACACACCAGCAAAGAATACACCAAGGAGGTTGCACCCTAACTGAAACAAGGAGGGGCCAAAATTAAGGAGGTTGCACTCTACAACAAGAGAAAAATTGAACCAAAGGAGGCCGCACCACTATATCAATCAGAACAAGAGAGCCGCAACAAATTTCAGACCAAGAATAGTTTTGGAGGAAGAAGAATGAGTGAGTGTTTGAGTGAGGGGGAGAGGTTTCTTTTTTATAGTTCAAGTAGAGGTTAGGGTTAATTAAAATAACCCTATCTTTGGGGTTAAATAGTTAAAACACAACAATAAAGCAAAATTAAAATAAGTAATATTTTAATCATAAAAATATTAATTAGAAAGTCAACAAGTCAAGGTGACAAGAAAATACCAACACCACATAAACATTAAGAAGGATGTGGCTCAAGCAAGGGGAGCAACAGTAACAAAACAAAGTTCAAGGGGGGTTCTTCTTCAATGAAAAATGTCCACATAAGTCTCGTGATAACTTATAAGCTTTTCTCATCTTAGCATAAGAGGAATGTCAATGATGTGATCATGTCCTTTTTAACTTCTCCTAGGTCTCATGGACCATCCTGGGAGAGAAGAAGATCACACATCATCCCGTCTTGGTACTTAACCAAGAACTGCCTGGTCCCAGACCATGATACCCCAGAACACATATGGGGGCCCTAGATCACCACTGCAATCTTATCCACTAAGGTACACATCCAAGGATCAATCCAAGCATCGAGCAAGGATTCTTTGGAACACATCCAGGGGCCCTAGAACACATCTAGGGACTTACATCATCAAACTGCTTGGTCCTTGACCAAGAACCTGATCCGAAAAGATCTTTTTAAAGACTATGGTTGAGTTATTATGCATGTGTTTATTAACCAATTAAGGAGCTTAATGAAAGATGAAGAAGATATGAGAATATATCACAGCCGTGAACACATATACAGAACTGAAATGAAGCAATAAGAACAACAAACCATAACAAGAGAAGTGATAACGAAGTTCGGCAAGGTTGCATATGTCTTTGGGGCTTTATCTCAGTGGGTGAGGCATCTTTATTTTTGTTCAAAGCTTAATAAGTACATCGCAGCAGTGCCATAAGGCTACAAGACTGATATGGTCTTGTTCTTCCAGATCTCTAGAACCCATAAGAAGAAACGACACTCAAAGTGGATGATCGGAGCTCCTAAAAATGGCCCGCAAAGGTTTGCTCCTCAACAACTTCCCTGCATAAAAATGGCTTTGGCTTGGCTTTGCTCTAGCATAACTCTGCTCTGACTCTCCTCCATGGCCTTAAGAAGACCTGGTTTATATAGATTTAGAGTTGTTTAACATTCCCCAACTTCCTCCCAAAATTTGGCCTCCAAAACGACCCAATATCCCCCAAAAATGGGCAAAATCCACTATTAACAGGCATAAATCAATTAAAAATCCACTAAACCAAAGTAAATAACCCACTTTTGTTTAA
>JZKD02S1999898.1:35609-51428 GCA_000966675.3 Picea glauca
TCAGGTTGGCTCTGATACCATGTTAATGTTTATGCCATTATTATAGTTCTTTGCATTTCAATAGATAAGAGCAACATAAGAACAAGATCATTGAGAAATACACATTCACAAGAGATACATCATTTATCCCGGGAAACCCTCTAGGGGAAGAAAACCCAACAAAAACTTCCTTATCATAAATTGCCAATACAATGTCAAGAGATAACTCAAACCAATACAGATAGTCCTCTCCAAAAGATGCGACACTCTTCTCCCTCTCTCCTTTGCCGATAACAGATTAGAACTTGTCTCTCAAACTGAGCAAGTGAGTTGTGTGAGAAAGTGAGGCGCTAGCCTCTCTATATATACAAGACTGGCACGTGTTAAGGGTCTTCACTGGCAGGGCCGACCTCTCACTCTGGGTGGGTAAACCCACCTTTAATTTATTTCTGGGTCTCAATAATAACTGTTGGGGCCGACTTCTTATTCTGCCTATTACAATTGTCCGATGACCAATCCACAAAAGGGGATTTGGTCCTAATACAATTATCGACATGATTAATCCACAATGGGGATTAATCCTATGAATAAAATAACAATAATAATAAGAATACTTTTCGCAGTTACATTATTTCAACACAATCCAAGGATCGAGCAAGTATTCCCTGGAACACATCCAGGGGTCCTATAACACATCTAGGGACTTACTGCTTGGTCCTAGACCAAGAACCCCATTCATATACTGGGGGTCCTCACTAGGCTCTTTTTCCATGGCTCTCATTGCTTGGTCCCAAACCAAGAAACCCCAGGAGTGTACTAGGGGCCTTAGTCCTTAGCTCGAGTCTTATGCCCTCCTCCCGGAGAATGGCTCTTGCAACTACACTAATTTCAACACTCCCTCTCAGCAAGAGAGACATTCTCAGCAACACCAAGCTTGTCTCCAAAGTACACAAACTTTGTCAAGGACAATGGCTTGGTCAAAATATATGCGGTTTGTTCTGCCGTCGGAACATACTAAATACTGAGAATGTTCTTCTTCACCATGTCCCTATAACACATCTAAGGTCTTATCCACCAAGGTACAATACCAAGGATCAACCCATGCATTAAGCAAGGGTTCCCTGGAACACATCCAAAGGCTCTAGAACACATCTAGGGACTTACATCAACCACCAAGGAACACATCCAAGGATCAATCCAAGCATCGAGCAAGGATTCCCTGGAACACATCCAGGTGTCCTAGAACACATTTAGGGACTTACTGCTTGGTCCTAGACCAAGAACCCCATTCATATACTGGGGGTCCTCACTAGACTCTTTTTCCATCGCTCTCACTGCTTGGTCCCAAACCAAGAAACCCCAAGAGTGTACTAGGGGCCCTAGTCCTTAGCTAGGGTCTTATGCCCTCCTCCTGGAGAATGGCTCTTGCAGCTACACTAATTTCAACACTCCCTCTCAGCAAGAGTGGCATTCTTAGCAACACCAAGCTTGTTTCCAAAGTACACAAACTATGTCAAGGACAGTGGCTTGGTCAAAATATTTGCGGTTTGTTCTACCGTCAGAACATACTAAATACTGAGAATGTTCTTTTTCACCATGTCCCGAACATAGTGGTATCTCATCTCAATGTGTTTCGATCTATCATGAAACACCAAATTCTCGGAGAGCTTTATACAGCTTTGGTTATCACAGTGGATGATTGTGGGTTCCATCTCAGCACTGAATAAATCTAAACGTAGCTTTCTGAGCCAAACTGCTTCTCTGCTAGCAACACTTGCAACAATGTATTCTGCTTCTGCAGTGCTCTGGGCTATAGAGCCCTATTTCCTATTGGACTAGGAGATCATAGCTGAACCCAAACTGAAACAATATCCAGAAGTACTCTTCTAGTCCACTGTATTGCCCATCCAATTTGAATCTGTATATCCATGAAGCATTACACCTCCACTGGAAGTATATCTAACCCATAGGCTATAGTGCCCCGAACATATCTGAGAATATGTTTAACAACAACCATATGAATATGCTTCGGTTCACACATGAAGTGGATGAGGGCATTCACTGCATAGCAAATGTTCGGTCTGGTATGTACGAGATACATTAAGGACCCAATGATCTGTCGATATGTGGTGGGGTCTTTCGGATCTGAACCTGTAGCTTGGTCTTGTAACTTCTTTAGGTTAGAAATCATAGGTGTGGACATGGACTTACAGTCCAACATGCCAAATTTGCGGAGCACATCAATTTCATACTTGCTTTGTGAGAGAAATATCTCACTTGGTTTCTGCCATACCTCTAAGCCAAGAAAATAATGCATAAAACCCAAGTCTTTCATTTCAAATTATGTTGAAAGCTCCCTCTTAGTCTGAGCTATCAAATTTTCTTCTCATGTAAAGAACAGATCATCCATATATAATACTTAGATAACAAGATGATTATGTACAATCTTTATATAAAGATTGGAATCTGCTATACTCTTGGTGAATCCAAGACTCTGTAGAAAACTGTCAATTCTTCCATACCAAGCTCTCGGAGCTTGCTTCAAACCATACAAGGCTTTTATGAGTTTGCAAACATGGGATTCTTTCCCATGGATTATGAACCCCTCAAGTTGTTCGATATAAACCTCTTGCTCAACTTCATCGTTAAGAAAAACAGTCTTAACATCCATTTGGTGAAGTTTCCAAGCAAAAAGTGCAGCAAGAGATCTAACGAATCCGATGGAAATATACTTGGCAACAGGAGCAAATATCTCGTCATAGTCAATTCCTTATTTATGAGAGAAGCCACGAGCCACATATCTGGCCTTGAATTTTTCAACACTGCCATCTGTTGCACTCTTAATTTTGTAAACCCATTTGGAGGTTAGCACTGATTTGCCATGAGGTCTTGGGACCACTGCCCATAAATCATTCTTTAGAATTGAATCATACTCTTCTATCATTGCATCTTTCCACACTTTATGTTTGGAGGCTTATTCAAAGGTGGAAGGTTCTGAGTCAATCAGAACATTCAATTGGGCTACTAGGTCGAAGTACTTATCTGGTTTCTTTCTTTCTATGAAGGTGCCTTTAGGTGTTGCATGCTTTTATGTTCCCGGCACCAAGTTGGCTTCCTTTTAACAAGAGGTTTCTCTAAAGGAAACTCGATAGAATCTCTTGAGGGATCCACTGAAGGCTCTATGGTCTCCTCCCTCTACTCATCTGGAAGTGGTGTATCTGAAGGTTCTGGAGATGGAGCTTCCTACTCCACTGTATCACATGGAAGTTCTCTAGAATGACAAAAGGCTACATAAATTATGTATGCCTTTGATATTTCACTATATCCCACAAAAATTCATTTCTTTCCGGAGGGCTCTAACTTAGTCCTCTTTTCTTTTGGAATATGAATGTAGACTGGACTACCAAAGATTCTCAGATGATCAATGGAGGCCTTTATGTCGTGAAGACTTCTTCTGGAGTTTTCTCTTCAAGGGCTTTATGAGGACACCTATTCTGAATGTAGACTGCAGTGCTTGCCGCTTCAGCCCAAAGTGACAAATGTAGATTCTGATCATACATCATTGCTTTGACTGCTTCACAGATCGTTCTATTCTTTCTTTCTTTCTGCAACCCCATTCTGCTGGGGGGATTATAAGGCACAGTCAGCTCCCTCTTAATCCTGGAAGCTCGACAGAGTTCATCATACTTGTAGGAGTCAAATTCTTTTCCATTGTCCATTCTAAAAACACGAATGTGTCTACCTGTCTGATTTTCAACAAGGTTTTTAAAATTTTGAAATATGTTGAAAGATTAATCTTTAGTCTTCAAAAAATAAATCCAAGTTTTACAAGAACAATCATCAATAAGAATGATATATTAAAGACAACCATTCATTGATGGAGCAGTAATAGGTCCACAAAGATCAGAATGAATAAGATCTAAAATTCCATTAGATTTTTTATTGTTGTGAGGGTAATCTTTCTTTGTATTCTTACCGAGAGCACAACCTCTACAAACACTATCATGCTCAAATGAAAACACTGGCATACATGTTACCATCTTTTGCAAACCTGGGAGCGCATTGTAGTTGAGATGTCCAAGCCTTCTCTGCCAGAGCTCGCAATGGTTTATCATCTCGTGAGCTAATGCTTGAATAAATTGACCTATGATTTTATAAAGTCCGCTCTCATGAGTTCCAATAGTCATGGCAGAGCTCAAATCCCCATTTGAGGGCCACATGAGAGCCTTCCCTTTGGTGAAGGGTATTGAGTATCCTTTGTTTTCTAACACTGCAACTGAGATGAGATTTTTCTTTAATTCAGGAACATAGAGAATTTCATCAATATGAAATACATTACCTGATTGAAGCTGAAATGTTGTTGATCCAAACCCTTTAATGTCATATGTGTCATCATCACCCAGTTCTACCTTTACATTGAACTTCTTATCCCGATAGTTTACAAGATTTTGTTTGAATCTTGTCATGTGTTTGGAGGCCCCGTTGTCCATTAACAAAACATCCTCCGACTTGGATATAGTGTCAGAGCGAGATGACATGAGATAATATTCTCGGTGTTGTTCTTGTTCTTTGGTGGTAGCCCTGGTTCTTCTTCGTTGAGGTTCCTTTTGAGGTTCTTCTTCTTCAGTGGCAACTGAGGCATGGAACCTACCTTTTCTTCTCTATTGTGAGGGAGGGTTCCTGCAATCTTTTGCATAATGTCCTAGCTTATTACAATTAAAGCATCTTACTTTAGATACATAAGGATGAAGATGAGATTGCTTACCTAGTGGTTTCTTACCTTTGCCTTTGGGCCGAGGAAACTTCTTCCATCTCTTGGCTTTAGCTAAAAGGGCGTGATCTCTTATAGTTGAGTGCTCATTTCTACTTTTGAGTCTTCCTTCTTCTTCTAAGCAATCATGCCATAATCTCTTGAAGTTAAGTTCAACTTTTCTTCCGTTGACCGAAGTGAGAAATATTTTCCATGACTCAGGGAGTCCATCAACTGTAGTTTGTACAAGGTCATCATCATCCACATCAACTCCTATTGTTGTAAGTTGATCTCTGGTTTGAGGAATCTTGGAGAAGAAAACAATGATGGTTTCATCCTTTCCCATCTTTAATGTACGTAGTTGGAGCCTTCTTTTCATAGAGATTTTCTAGGGCATCAAAGCATTCTTTGAAAGTCCTTAGATGACCAATGAGGGGCATCATGTTATTCTTAACTGAGTCAAAATTGATTATTTTAGCTTTGGCCCGTCTCTTCTTGTATGCTGCCCTGCTAACATTTGAAGTGGGTTCTTCGATTACCCCAATAACCAGTTCATCCAAGTCACCCTCTTCTAGCATGTTGAGCACCCTAGACTTCCAAGCATTGAAGTTGGAGGCCCCTTCAAGCATATCTTCTGCTTTGACTGAGATGAAGCCGTGTTGAGTTCTGGATTAGATTATGAAATGGATTTATTGTTGATCTGCAAAACAAACCCTAAGAAGTGGATCTACGCAGGCTCAAGTCTGCAATTCTTGAGCTTTTTTCACGCCCTAAGCTCTGATACCATGTTAGATTTAGGGAAAAAATAGAGAAAATAATAATGCTTTTAAATTATGTTCACTAGATCAACACATTTAAGAAAAGACATAAACAGATCTGAATTAAATTTTGAACATAAACAAAATTTATGAGTGCAAAAACAAACCTTAGCTTACCTCTTAGCCAATGAAGAATGTACTTGTCACATGTGATGATGTAATTCTCTTTAATATGCTCATAAAATTAGTTTAAGGTTCATGGATCAAACCTCTAGGGTTTTATCTCTATCATATGGATTGGTGGACAGTTTGCCAAAGGAAACACCACAAGCAAGGTTGGAGAAGAATGTTGTCCGCAACTGAGACTGTAGAACTCATCAACAACAAATACTCCACAAAATGAGACAATAAAACTTTCACAACAAGGACAACAAAACCTCCATAAATGAGACAACAAATCTCTCCATAAATAAGACAACAAAAGTCTCCACAACAGGGACAACAAAAACCCTCCAAATTGTGATAGTAAAGCCCTTCAACACCAAGGCACGAGAGAGGAGGAGCCAACAGGGAAAAGCAGGAGGATTTGGTGCCTCAACACACCCAGTGGCCACCAGGGAAAAGGAGGAGGAGATGGTGCCTCAACACACCCAGTGGCCACCAGGGAAGAGGAGGCGGAGGAGATGGTGCCTCAACAAACTCAGCGACAGCCTCAAAAGAGGGTCGCAACACCCTTGCACAGTCAAGGGCCAGACTGTGGCTCTCTTTTACACAGTTCGATAGCTAAAGGAGAGGTCAAAGGCAGGCCTGGGAAATCAAGTAGGGTCTGACACCTCTACACCAGCAAACAAAACTCAGAGGAAGCCCACAACCAAGTAGAAGATGCCTCAGATTTGAAATAGAGAGTCCAAGAGAGGAGTCACACCATCCAAGAGAAGGATAACCTAAGGTAGCCACAACAATAGAAGGATGAGAAGTGAATGAGTGTGTAAGAATGAGAGGGGGAGGGTTTCTTTTATAGCTAAGGAGAGGGGTTAGGGCTAAAAATAAAATAAATAATTAATGAAAATTTAATTAATATAAATATTAATGAAATGTCAATTAAGTCAAGGTAAATTATATAAACCCAACACCACATAAAACAAGAGGGAAGGCAAGACAACAACTTTAAGACAAAGTCAAGGGGGTCCACAATGGAAAAACATGTCCACATAAGTCTCATAATGACTTATAAACTTTTATCATCACTGCATAAGAGGGTATATCAACAATGTTGTCATGTCCATCTTCTTAGCTACTTCTAGGTCTCATGGACCATCCTGGGAGAGAGGAAGATGATCACACATCATCACATCTTGGTATTTAAACCAAGATCTATTTGGTCCAAAACCAGGTTACCCCAGAACAAATATGGGGGCCCTAGAACACATCTAGGGTCTTATCCAACAAGGTACAAGACCAAAGATCAACCCATGCATTAAGCAAGGGTTCCCTGGAACACATCGAGGGGCCCTAGAACACATCTAGGGACTTACATTAGCCACCAAGGAACACATCCAATGCTCAATCGAAGCATCGAGCAAGGATTCCCTAGAACACATCCAAGGGCTCTAGAACACATCTAGGGACTTACTGCTTGGTCCTAGACCAAGAACCCCAGTCATATATTGGGGACCCTCACTAGGGTCTTTTTCCATGGCTCTCACTGCTTGGTCCCAAACCAAGAAACCCTAGGAGTGCACTGGGGGCCCTAGTCCTCAACTAGGGTCTTATGCCATCCTCCCGGAGAATGGTTCTTCCAACTGCACTAATTTCAACAAATACATTCTTTCAAATTACTTGTTCATGTTTAATGTTGTAATTTCTTTCTTGTATTTCTTTTTTGCATGAATGAGTTAGGGTTTCAAGCTTGTAGAGTAGATCTAGGGTATGGTTTTCATATTCAGAACACCATTTTTTCTGGATCTAATACACAATCGTTAGATTAGTATAGTTTTTACACCCTTGCTACAAATTATGCCCAAGAGATTGGCGACTCCACTAGGGAATAAAACCATTTCTTCTTCCCTCGTTGTGGGTGTGTCTCACCCCCCTCACCCTTATAATTTTTGGAGATTCCGCTTGTTGTTTGTTTTTGTTTTGTGTCTTAAAGAATTTACAGGTGGAAACCCTTCAGTTCTTCCTCAGGAACAGGATCACAACTTCCCCAAACTTTTATGGACCAATGCACTTTTGGCCCAATTTATGCACTCAATCAACAAACTTTCCCCCCCATAACCTTCACTCATCAAGTGCACTCTCTAGGCCATTTTATGTACTCATCTAGTGCACTCTCTAGGCCATTTTCTACACTCATACAACATAGAAAACTAGGTATATTTTTGCACTGTCAACACGAAAAACAAGGCAGTTTTCTACACTATCTCCAGGATTAATTTTTTTCAACATTTTTGGTTTTGTCTTGGCCTAAGGAGTATTCATATAGGGTTTATTTTTCCTTTTAGAATACTTATACTATACTTGTATTTCATTCTTTAAGAGATCTTGTAGGTTGAGAAAGGGACCCCTAGAGTGTTTAGTATCTTCCACTTTTTGGTCTCCTTTTGATTGCATTGCATCATTGTATTTCAATATGATTAGGATAGAGCTTCATCTTGCTTGAATAGCTCCTAGATGTGCCTTATTTACATAAAATTAGGACAAAGAAAGGCCTCCCTGGTCACATGAGTAATTTTCCTAGCCTTTGGTTTGTGTGTGAGGTCTAAATCTTTGCTTTCTCTAGCTTGTTATTTCCTTCTTTTTACAGCTTTCAACCCCGACCTGTTTGTTATTCAAGTAGATATTTCATTTGAGATTTAAAAGTATTTCAAGCTAGAGAAAATAATCCCTCTCCTTTCTGAGTACTTAGCTTGTTCTTCTTGAATTTTTGGTTTGAAATTTCAAGCTTGTTAAGCCTAGTTCTTAGCTAGATTGAAGTACTAGCTTTTATTTGTAAATTTGAATTGTTGCAAGCTTATTTCTCCTTTGAAATGTAACTAGGATAAAGAAAGAGTTTATTTTAATTTAGTTAAACACACCACTTGTGCACCCACTTCGAACCCTAAATTATTTGTTTGGTTCATGACCATGTGGATGAGTTCAAATCCCCCTGACAACAGCAAGGGGTACTCCCCGGTATACGGTCCCAACTAGACTATACACCATTTGAATTAGGAGTCTCATTCGAAATTTGGCTCGACTGCCATTGATTGATGTCTTTTGGTTTTCTTACCAGTTGAGGTCTAATGTATCGGTGGGGCGGATGGATGGAGAGAATGCAATGCAAAGATGTAGATGAAGACTATGTATGCAAAGGCGACTAATCTATTGCTAATCTATGCTAACCTATCCTAGCTAGGAGCACACTAGAGTAACTCGTGAGTTATAAATGCAACCAAAATTTTGCACAACTTTTATACAGTTAGCTGCAACAAAATAGCAAGATTGGAGACAAGTGCATACAAATGTATATAATCAGATTAGCCTAGATCACAACAATGTATACAATAACAACCCACAAATCCCAAGGCATTGAAATTATCAAAGAAACATCAATAATTGCATAATGACAAAGATTGTATGAGAATCAATCTACAACAAACAAGCATTCTCACAGTCCGTAGAAACAATAGTTATCTTCACTTGAAGTAGTTCAAAGCTCTGATCCGTTTCTACATAGAATTTCTTCTATAATATGTTGGCCCTGAGGGCTTCTCAATATTAGTTAACAAAGTATATGTTCTCAAAAAGGTTCTTGGGTCTATACAATGCTTGAAAAGCCAAAAGTCCCTTTCAAATGAGCTTCTATCCTATTTTATACAAAAATTAGTAACTCCTGTGTGTCCCTTCGTCTTCTTCTTGAAGAGGAAGTTACAAAACGGTTAATCTTCTCTTCCCTAATGACAAGTGTACAACAAGGGATGAAATTTAGAGTAGTTAGGAAAAGGACGAAAGAAAGGGAGGGTATCATGTCTTTTCGCTATGAACTTTTGCTTCTGAGGTAGGCCGTCCAAATTTCCAACTAGTTATAGAGTGATTCGATCCTCTTGTATGCCAGCTGCTCTAATGTTACATTGTTCAGAGAAATACTCTTATCGAGGGTGCTCATATCTCACGAAATCTTGCACCATCGTATGAAGCTTTACTGGTTGTAGCAGATGTTGATCAATAAGGTCGGTGAAGACGAAGGTAGTTGCTTCAACTATTTGTTTCCTTCGATTTGTGCTATCCTGAACTGCATTTACCATTTATTCTGCTACTAGGTTCTTTCCAAGCTCATCTAATCTTAGGAGTTGGCCATTTCTAATCAAATCCTAAGCAGCCTTGTGGATCCTTGAACATATTGCCATAGATTTGGTTACTTCTCTATCAACTCTTTGTCCTATCTGTTGGCAATGATCCAATCCGTACAAATCAGTCCTTCTCCCATATTTTGATGGCGATGGCCTATATAACTCAAGAGGTGCATCAAGATTTTCCTTTATCCACCTATCTATGTCAGCTATACCTTCACAGATAGTGTTGTAATGTGCCAGCTTCATTTTTGTCTGGTTGTTTTGGTCAATGACTGGTAGTTGCATCTTGGAAGAGTTGTAGATGAGCGTACATGTCAATAATGGCACCTTCCAAGTCATTTCTAACCTTCTCGGCACTGACTTTGAATCTTTGGAGGATTCTTTCATCCACTTTCATTTGTCGAAGTTTTTCCTCGAGTTCTTTGATCTTTAACTCCTTCTCTTCATTTTGTTTGTATAGCATTTGAATGTTATCTATATTGGCATCCATGAATGCAGAACAGACTCTAGTTGTTTCCACTGGATCCTCTCTAACATCTCCCATGAGTGACAACTGATATAGGATCCCCTTCCGTCACTGATATCTTCTTAACTTGCTCTTGCACAATCCTACCAGTTTTATTGTCATATGTAAAGCTTCTAAGATTTAGCACTCCAGCTGGTTGAAATGGTTCCCCTAGTCCAAGGCCTAAACCATTGTCTATTGGATATGTCTCTGTGCATGTGGTAGATGTTCCTGGGATATCTTCATCCATGGGGCGTGTGTCATCTCCTCTGCTTTATGCATTTTTCATTTTCCTTTCCTCCTCGGTAGCTTTATCAGATGCTTCCTTTGCTGCTTTCTCTGCTAGTTCTGTTGCTACTCTTGCTACTTCTGCTAGCTCCTTTTCTCTTTCTGTTGCAGCTTTTGCTTCAGCTTCAGCTTTGGATTTTGCTTTGTCAGCCTAAAATTTTTGCTTCTTCTTGGCATCATTCTTCTTTTTCAACACCTTTTCTTTATCCCTAATCTTTTTATCTACTGGTGTTTCTTCCTCCTCTTCGACAGATCTTGAATGAGATGAGATAGAGATGGGAGAAGACCGCATAGCTTCCTCTTGTTCTGCTTCTTTTATGGCCGCCTCTCTTATTGCTTCTTCGTCAAGGATCCTTCCCTTTGGCTAGCCACGCCTATTGGAAATGACTTCGTCATATGTTCTAACATTTTGATGCACCTTCGCTTCTTCCCAGAAATCAATAGTATACTCATAATCCCTTACGATGCTATTCAAGTGTTCCCTTACGATATTTCTAGGATCGTGTCTTTTGAATCTCTCTTCTCCAAAGTAATAAGAAAGTAAGATGTCTACCTCCACTTGGGCTTATTTGGTATTCTCGAAAAAATAGTTGTCGACATATAAAGGTAGTGGGGGGCATATCGCTTTCTTAAACATGTACAACATTCCTCCAATCCATATCGATGTTCTTTAAAATCCATGAAATTGCCTCTGCACAGGGGAAGACCACTGGTGTACTGCTACCGTGAATATTCCTGATTCTCTGATATTCTTGAACGCCAGGAGTTCATCTGGCTCTTCCGCTTCTGTAGAGAAAATTGACTTTTTAAACATGCACTACACTTCCCCCCATTTCAAAGTTTCTCCATCATTTTCTAGAAGTCCAGTTGTATCGTCATATATAGCCCCGACTATTTCAACCTCTCCTTCTTGTTGGGAGTTGCCAGAGGGCTCAGCTCTAGATACTTTGCCTGTCGTCTTCTTCCTCGGTGACAGGTTTGTACCTTCCAAAAAGATAAGTTTAGGACATATAACAATATGTAATGTACCAGTTTAAATGCAGCTAAAAGATTGAAAGTAGACAATGCTTAAGCACCTTG
Source organism: Picea glauca (assembly GCA_000966675.3). Taxonomy (NCBI): domain Eukaryota; kingdom Viridiplantae; phylum Streptophyta; class Pinopsida; order Pinales; family Pinaceae; genus Picea; species Picea glauca. Next base: position 47,304 of record JZKD02S1999898.1, read on the forward strand.
GTAAAAATTTGGAGGCGAAAGGCTAGATGTTAGGCTTGAAAGTCGAAATTGGAGGTCGAGGGATTAACTTCTCTGATACATATCGGAGAAGTTATTATTAAGTGCTCTGATAAAGTGGAAAAAGGTTGAAAGAGTGGAGATCAAAAAATTTAAGGACAACTCCACTCCTCTGATTGCATCAGAGGAGTTAGTAAGAACTCCTTCGATGAGGTCGGAGGAGTTAGTTCTGACTTCTTTGATGGGGTCGGAGGAGTTAGTCCCGACTTCTCCGATAGGTTATCAGAAAGGTTCACCATAAGTCTCAAAGGTGTGTGAAAATCGACGGTGTTGGATACAACTCTTCCGATAATATTGGAGGAGTTGAAAGTAACTCCTCTGATATGATCTGGAGACTTATCAACAAGTGCTCCGAGCTGCGTGGGGAAATAGTTTATAGTTCCTCCGAACGCATCGGAGGAGTTAGTAATAACTCCTCTAATATGTTCAGAGAAGTTCATAATAATTGTTTCACAAAGCATGAGGGTTTCAGGAGCGACTGAGGATGGGTTTAGAGGTCGAAAGAGTCCCTTGGAACCCTTATGATCTAAGTCTATGTGTGCAGGGTAAACTTTCTGGTTCGAAAAGATTGGTTGTAATGAAGGAGAGAGGCGTGGTCGTGGTGAAATTAGGTTCGACTGATCATTGTTTTAGGGCAAAGAATAATCTCTAAATTGGGAGAAGGGTGTGCATCGCACTGGCATGTATTGATTAAAGAAATAGCCAAAGGGTGTGGCAGTGTGGGGGAAAGAAAACTATCTAGCTAGGGTAATGAAACAAGAACCAAAACGAAAGTTAAGAGATCGAAAGGAGACCTAACCCTAACCTTAAACAAAAATAAGGCAATGTAATGTTCTTGACTTGGCTAGTCTAGGAAACGTTGCTAATGTGTGTGTAGGATCAATGGTTTACAACATATAAATGATCATACAAATAATAAATGCGACAAAGGAATGCAAAGCTTATATTATGATATCTCTGTGGATTACAAAATGGTCGAATGCGGCTGAATAAATTGACAATACTCGACTCGATCAACAGACAAAGGATCTTAGCCAGAATACAAATAAGCAACTAAAAGATAATACCTGAAATATGGGATCACTATGGAATCAATGGATGCGTTGGGACTATGGAAACTCTGACGGTAACTGCTGGAAATATGGAAAGTTCGCCCTGGGAACTATACTTCTTGAAATGGCCTGGAAACTGTCCCAAATGATGCATCTTGCTTTAGTCTTCAGTACTGGTATCTCTCAGACCCCTCTGCTGATAAATTTGGACCCTGGATTGATACCCCTAGGGGAATGCGCCCCTCTTCTTTTGGAAAAATGAGTCCTAGTGATTCCACCATAAGAATTAGACGAGATATGTCTCAAAACGACTGCCTTGGTCAACTGGGAAATGGGTCGGAAGGGTTTCTGTGAATCTGGTCTGATGCTTGCTTTGGAACCCCAAAAGTGTCGCACGTCCAAGTCTGGAAAATGCATCCCAGTTGATTCCTCCGTCAGAATTTGATGAGGAACCAGGCAAAAGATGCGCCTTGCCCTCCTCTCAAATGGGTCAGAGGGAAATCTCAGAATTCTCCCTGGATTGGATAAGTCGACTAAAATCCCTCTCAGAAGATGCGCCCTCACTCTGGATGAATGTGCCCTTGCTGTTGAACATTGTGTAACTGTTGTTGAAGAATGATGGAAGACCTGAATGATCTTCCTGGTTCTTGAGCTCTCGCAAGGGTGTGTCTCTCAACACCGAAATCAGCCATTGGTGTCTTCCTCTTGAAATCCACTGAACTATATCTCCTGAGATGCGCCTCTTCTCCTCAATGACAAGTCATAATTTGCATAATGATGAATTAGGTCGCTGACCCTTCTTTTATAGCTTTCCAAAACCCTAAATCATGTTGAAACCCTAATTCAATATTGACTTCCAAAACTCTAAATCACTGTTGAAAGCCTAATTCACTATTGACTTCTATTTTTAGCTCATAATGACTTAAAAGCGCTTTTAACCCTTTTTAGCTCAATGTCACTTTCTGAATATAACACATGTGACTGGAGTGACCTCTAGTAACCCTGTTTACCCCTCTTTGGCCCTGGCTATAGTCTAAGGGGGCGGTTTAGACCATTAAGCCTCCTCTCTGGAGATCCTATTTGGAAAGGGACATTACAGTCCTCCCTTCCCGAAATTGCTTGTCCTCAAGCAATACCAGTCCAAGGTGTTGCAACACCTGCTCGCTCTCCCAAGTAGCGTCCTCTATTGGAAGCCCTCTCCATCTGATCAAACACTCTCTGATGACGCTACTCCTCAGTTTTCGCTCCCGGAACTCCAAAATCTCCTTCAGAATTAACTCCCACTATCCCTCCTCATCCAACGGGGGAAGCTCCTCTGATGTGCTAATGAATTGTCCCACTGCCTTTTTGAGGTAAGATACGTGGAACACGTTATGAATCTTGCTCCCCTTTGGAAGCTCTAGCTCGTAAGCAACCTCGCCTACTCGGCGCATGATCCTGTAAGGACCATAAAATCTAGGCTTGAGCTTCTCGGCCCCACTCTTCTTCAGAGATGATTGTCTGTAGGGTTGGAGTCTCAAGAAAACCAAATCTCCAACCTCAAAGTTGCACTCTATCCTTTTCATGTCTGTACTTATCTTCTGTCGGTTTTGCGCCACCTGTAGGTTCTCTTTCAACAACTTGAGAATATCCTAACTCTCTATGATCCAATCCTTGGCCTTGGGAGCTCTTCTCTCCCCGAAGACCAAGTCTACCAAAGTGGGAGCATCATATCCGTACAATGCTCGGAAGGGTGTCATACCAATGGACATGTGGAAGGTAGTGTTGTAGCAATGTTCTCCTAAATGTAACCACCTTACCCACATTCTCTGTTGTCCTCCTACATAGTTCCTCAAATACCCTTCAACCTACTTGTTGACAATCTCGGTCTGCCCATCTGTTTGAGGGTGATAGCTGGTGCTAGGTGTCAACTCTGTCCCCACCAACCGAAACAACTCTCTCCAAAATGTCCCTATGAACCGACTGTCCCTGTCACTGACGATGTTCTTCGACAACCCATGAAGTCTGAAGACCTCCCTAAAGAAAAACTCGGCTACCTAAACTGCACTATACTCTGTCGATATGGCATAGAAGTGAGAAAACTTGGTCAATCTGTCGACCACTACATAGATACAGTCCTTACCCTGGACCTTGGGTATACCTGTGATGAAGTCCATAGATATACTCTCCCATTTTTGCTCTGGAATGGGGAGTGGCTGAGGTAGCCCTGTTGGAAGAGCATGCTCTGACTTGTTCTGCTGGCAATTCACACACTCACTGATGTGTCTCATAATGTCTTGTTTGAGGCCCTTCCATGAGAACCTCTCTCTGATCTGTCTATAGGTTTTGAAAAACCCCTGATGGCCTGCTAGAGATGAATCATGAACTGCAGTGAGGATCTTCTTCTTGAGCCCTGAATCTGGCACCAAGTAGACTTTATCCTTGTAAAATATGACATCGTCAATGACCCTATACCAGTCATCTTGTATCTGCCCATCCATCACCTCACAAGCGAACTTGTTCTTGGAATATTCCACTAACAAGTGGGATTTCCAATATGCTGAAATCTCCATCAAAGAACATGATGTAGGTCTCCTCGATAATGCATCAGCCACAATGTTCTTCTTCCCCTTGACATACTCTATGTCAAAGTCGAATGCATGTACCTTCGTCACCCATTTCTGTTGGCGCTCACTGAGGTCCTTTTGCTCAAGGAAATACTTCAAACTGTTGTGATCGGTCTTGACCACGAATTTGTTGCCCACCAAATATTGTATGAACTTGGTCAAGATATACATGATTGCCAACATTTCCTTGTCATTAATGGAGTACAACCTCTCAGGTTGACTAAGCTTCCGGCTCTCGAATACAATGGGGTGTTGTACCTGGTTCAAAACTGCATTGATCCCTGCGCCAGATGCCTCACACTCTAGTACAAATGGCAAGGTGAAGTCTGGTAGTGCCAACACTGGACAAGTGCCCATGACTTCCTTCATGTGATCAAAGGATTCCTGTGATTTCTCGGTCCATATGAAGG
>JZKD02S1999898.1:53992-93465 GCA_000966675.3 Picea glauca
AAGAAGGGATGGTGAGTTTCCCAACTTTTCGGATGAAATCGAGGTTATGCCCCTGTTGTTGTTGTGGTCCTCCCCTCTGTGGCTCTCTGGGGCGGTTCCTGAGTCTGAGTCCACAATACTCAACTAAGGTCATGTCCTGATGGAAGTCACGACCCAATGTTGCATACTCCCTCCTATACTCTGCAATGTCGTCTGCATGAGTGGGTGGCCTATGTGCTATCGATGGCGGTGCTGCTACCAAGGGTGCCCTCTGGAAACTGGGAAACAAGGGTCTGGGAATCCTACTCGCAGAGGTGTATGTGCGAGAGGGTGACTGGGGTCTACTGCCTGCTCCTGAGTTCCCCTATGCTGCATGCGGTACTTGTGTGTCTGGGGTGCCCACTCTAACCAATCTATCAACCACTTGTGCCAAGGACTGAGACATGGTCCGTTGACTAGCTAACATATTGTTCATAACCTGCATGAAAGTTGTCTCTGGATCTACGAGGGCCTTGCCACTGCTCTCTGGTCGCTCATATATGTCTTCTAGCATTCTCTTTGCCTCGCACTCAGCCTCATGCTCTGCCCTTCTCTCTATTTCTATGTGTGCCTCTTCCTCTTCCTCTGAGCTAGGAGGAAAAGGGGGGAAATCATGCCTATGCCTTCTTTCCTTATGCCTGTTGTAAGTGACATATTCGTCACCTACGTATTCACGACCCTCTAGGTCTTATGTTGCACTCATTGACTTTAGTCACGGGCTGGCAGGACTAAAGCTCTAATACCACTGTAATGTTCCTGACTTGGCTAGTCTAGGAAACATTGCTAATGTGTGTTTAGGATCAATGGTTTATAACATATAAATGATCATACAAATAATAAATGCGACAAAGGACTACAAAGTTTATATTATGATATCTCTGTGGATTACAAAATGGTTGAATGCAGCTGAATACACTGACAATACTTGACTAGATCAACAGACAAAGGATCTTAGCCGAAATACAAATAAGCAACTAAAAAATAATACCCGAAATATGGGAGCATTGTGGAATCAATGGATGTGTTGGGACTATGGGAGCTCTGATGGTAACTGTTGGAAGTCTGGAAAGTTCGCCCTGGGAGCTATACTTCTCCAAATGGCCTGGAAATTGTCCCAAATGATGCGTCCTGCTTTAGTCCTCAGTACTGGTATCTGTCGGACCCCTTTGTTGATAAATCTGGACCTCAGATGGATACCCCTGGGGGAATGCACCCGTCTTCTTCTGGAAAAATGTGTCCTAGTGATTCCATCGTCGGAATCAGATGAGATATGTCTCAAAACGACCACCTTGGTCTACTGGGAAATGGGTCGGGAGGGTTTCCATGAATCTAGTCTGATGCTTGCTCTGGAACCCCAAAAGTGCCTGCCAAAAGTGTCGCACGTCCAAGTCTAGAAAATGCGTCCCAATTGATTCCTCGGTCGGAAATTGATGAGGAACTAGGCAAAAGATGCGCCTTGCCCTCCTCTCAAATGGGTCGGAGGGAAATCTCGAAATTCTCCCTGGATGGGATAAGTCGACTAAAAACCCTCTCAGAAGTTGCGCCCTCACTTTGGATGAATGCGCCCTTGCTGCTGAACACTATGTAACTGCTGCTGAAGAATGATGGAAGACCTGTATGATCTTCCCAGTGACTAGGGTGTGTCTCTCAACACCGAAATCAGCCACCGGTGTCTTCCTCCTGGAATCCACTAAACTATCTCCCCTGAGATGCGCGTCTTCTCCTTAATGACAAGTCATAATCTGCATAATGATGAATTAGGTCGTTGACCCTTCCTTTATAGCTTTCCAAAACTCTAAATCATGTTGAAACGTTAATTCATTGTTGACTTCCAAAACCCTAAATCACTGTTGAAACCCTAATTCACTGTTGACTTCTATTTTTAGCTCATAATGACTTAAAAGTGCTTTTAACCCTTTTTAGCTCAATGTCATTTTCCGAATATAACACCTGTGACTGGAGTGACCTCTAGTAACCCTGTTTACCCCTCTTTGGCCCTGGCTATAGTATAACGGGGCGGTTTAGACCATTAAGCCGCCTCTCTGGAGCTCCTATTTGGAAAGGGACATTACATGCAAGATGCCCTTACCTAGAACCTGATGCCACATGGTGAGTAGGGATAATTTGGAGCTCGAATGTAAAACCATGTCTTGATGATTTTTTCAAGTAAAACCATGAGTTTTCTAAGTATCTTGAGGTGGAGAGAGAGACTCGTGAGGATTTCTCTTAGGCTCAAAAGATGATGGGCTCCATTTTCTAGGGAGGTAAGCAAGATAAAATGGAAAAATAGAGGGTTGTAGTGCATATCACAACAAATGGTGACACACTAGGCGAAGCCTTGAACCTCTGCAAGATGATGTCTACACACAATTTAGGAAGGGTGCTCCATCATACAAAATCATAAGAGAGAAAAGATAGGTCCATAACTTTCATATTGAAAAGACTGAGGTGATTCAAAGAGGAGTGAGACATTTTCCATTTAACAGATTGCTTTCAAATTGATATTTAATTCACATGGTAAATGGATAGAAAGGAAGATGTAGGTAGTATAATAGAAATGAAACATCAAGATTGTTGAGAATACAAATCATAGTGCATTTCTTACGGTGTCACTCCGCTACCCATGAGCATCCATAGCCCCAACGAAGTCACTTCGATGTCACAAGCCTTGCTCTGTTGATAGCGAATATCCATAGCTTCGATGGAGATACCTGCATCTCCCATGTGATCTAGAAACACTTTACCTTTTATAATATTTGATTCTCTTTTGTTTAGAGAGATAGGTGGATCGTTGGATTCCAGTTAACCTTTAAAGGCACTAGGGATGGCACTTGTTATGGTGAGATATACTAACTTGATTATGGATGAGCAAACTTCCTGAGTCACGATTCCTATTATACTACAAACATTTCATCTAGATAATTTTCGTTTAGCTCATATAACATAGCAATATGTTGTTCAGTGAAGTCTATTGGCTCTTTGTTTTTCCAGTGTCTCTTCATATTGATAAGATATGTTCCTCCACTAGATCTTGACTTGTGATAGTGCGTAAAGGGCTTACATGTTTGGGGAGATATGTAGAATTGAGATCATATTACATGGATGTTTAGGCTATCTGCCCCAGATGTGCTACGTTTAGACATGTGATTTGGGCTAAGTTGTGAGAACTTCAAAATCACAAAGGCATCCATTAAGAAGGATGAAGGAAAATGCTAGTAGTAAAAAAGATTAAGAAAACCAACCTAACTAAAGAAACAAATAAAATGAAAATCAGAATTAGGATTTATTTATGTACAAGTGATCAACAACCTCAATGGCTAATTGATGTAGTGTTTGAGGATTTCAATTTCCCTCTGAAGGTTTTGTAATCAAAAAGTGCCTTGGCCAATATTTTCTTTAATGAGGTAGGGACCAAGCCAAAGTTGTTGGAATTTTGAATGTTTCCCTTTATCTCCATGTGACTTGTCCCATTTTAGCACTAAGTCCCCAACTTGAAACTCTTTCTCACCTGCAAACTTCTTATCAAACCAACGTTTTACTGCCTGCTAGTGAGCTTCAAACTTGCTTTTGGTTTTGTCACATATTTCCTCGAGGTTCAACAAGGTATAGATACGACTTTGGATGACAGGGCATTCTCTACCTCGTGATTGTTGTGTGAGTTGGAGGGCAGGTAGGTAGATGTTCAAGGGTAGAACGACTTCTTTCCCATACACAAGAAAGTAAGGTGAAGTTCCGATGAAACCTTTGGGAGTGACACAGTCTACCCAGAGAACATTTTGTAATGCATTGTGCCAATTTCTCTGGTGATCAACCACGGTTTGTTTGAGGATACATATGATGTTCTTGTTTGTAGATTCTACTAAGCCATTTTCCTAGGGATAGTAATTGACTGAGTATTTTAAAATGATCCCTTTTTCCAATGCATACCCAGATAATTTCAAGGATGAGAAATAAATAGCATTATCAAACACTAAAGAGTTAGGAATCCCAAACCTCGTGATAATGTGTTGCTCGAGAAAATTTATTACTACCTCCTCAATCACTTTGACTAAAGGTATTGCTTCAATCCAACGTGTGAAATAATCTGTAGCAGTTAGAATATACTTGTATTGCTTGGACGAATGGGGATTTATCTCACCAATGATGTTTAGGCCCCATTGTTCGAATGATCCGGATTATTTTTGACACGAAATGAGAGTGGAGATATAACACATAAATATTTAGAGATATTGTAAGAGAGACAACAATATAACAGAGATATAGTGGAAATAAAACAAGAGTCACATATATACAGTAATACACGATTTTTATTAATGAAATAAATGTACAGAGACTGTAAAAGTACATAGTGAAAGACTCGCTAGAATGGTGGTAGCTTATCTCTGAGAAGAGATGTGACGGCTAGTCGCATTCGCAAGAAGATGATTATTACAATGAGGCTCTAAGGGTCTTTTTAACATAAGTAAAATCCAAAACCCTAACCCCGGAAGATGAAAAGCCAAAAGGTTTGCGGGCCCCGATGGGGGTAGTTGATACGTCAACTTCCTAGGGGCGTAACTTTTGCATACGATCTTCGTTTGGGGCGCTCAATAGCTCGTTGGAAAGATCTATCCGAGAGCTACAACTTTTGGGTGAGCGGCATTGATCTACAATCCATGTTGCTCCCCATTTTCTCAAAACAACATCGTTTAGGGCCTCAAAATGGCCCTGGAAGTTAAAAACTGCTAAAAATAGTAAATTACCAAAATTGCTAGAAACATGTTTTGGGCCAGTTGGAGAAGGTGGTTGGCCACTGATATCCACCTGGATCATCAAAGGGTTCTTCTACAACTATAGGTTGGAGGGGAATAATATCTTTACGTTCTCTTCCTGCGGCTTTTTGACATGCTTCGCAACTCCTTGAGTATGCATGGACATCTTTGAAGAGTGTGGGCCAGTAGTATCCTACACTAAGCACTTTATGGGTTGTTGTGTCTCTTGAAAAATGACCACCAACTGGTCCATCGTGCATATATTTCAAGACATATCAACATCTTGTTTTTCAAGGCATCTGAGTAACACTCCATCATAATTCTTTCTGAATAAGATTCCATGTAACAACTGATACCGTAAATATTTAAGTCGTAACACTCTTTTCTACGTAGCATTAAGGTGGTTCAGAGTAGTGCCATGTTGCAGATAATATTTAAGATCATTATAATACAATCCTTCAATGGCTGGGACATATGGAACCTATTGAGTATATATTGTAGGTTCATCTTGCCAACGAGCCTCGTCTTGTTCTTCATTGTCAGCTCCTTGTGTCACTAATTTACATAAGCCTTGACCTTTCACAATGGATATTCTCTGTATTGGAGGTTGTGATTCTATTTTCCAAGTATGCCATATTTGCACCCGAGCTCAAATATTTGCAATATCTATCCATGAGAACATCATGTGTTCATTTTTTAACCAAGCAATAAATCCTCAATTTATGGGAGTTTGCTGGAAGAATAACAATATTTACATATCGCAAGAAATCTATTCGAATAATTGTTAAACATCCTCTTGAACCACTTGAAACTTTCAAAAGGATTTAAAAAAATAGAATCAGTAGTAATGAAAGCCATCTGATTTCCCTACATCTTGTTCCATTTACATCTAACGATGATGTTTATTCTAGCAATTTGTGGAGCATGTGCAACAACACATGAAATAAAGGATGTATGCAACTAAAGTTCCATTAGGTAGAGGATGTGTGATGGATTATGTAGAGGATGTGTGATGGATTATGTAGAGGATGTGTGCTAGGAAATCATCATCAAACACATTTCGACTCTGGAAAAGTGCAACAACGAGCACAAAACCCACTGGAATTGGTTCACAATGATGATCTATGTTATATAAATCATCATTCCTTAGCAGGTGTGAAGTATATTTTGACCTTTATTGATGATCTCTCTAGATTTACTAGGTCTATTTATTGAAAAATAAGAGTCGTATATTTGAAAATTCAAGGAATTTAGGGCATTCGTCGAAAAGAAATGCACTTGACCTATCAAGTGTTTGAGATCTGATTATGGCAGAGAGTATGTGAATCGACCATTTGAAGAATACCTTGCTCAATCTGGTATTTCCTGGCAGAGGTCTATTCCTCATACTCCCCAATAGAACAACATAGCAGAAAGAAAGAATCGGACTTTGGTTGAAATGGCTTGATGCCTTTTGCAGGCCAAAGATATGTTGACTCATTTTTGGGTTGAAGTTGTTTACTTTGCCAACTATATTTTGAATCATATTCCAACTAGAGCTGCCAATTATGTGACCTCAGTTAGTCACCTCATAATATTTAGATGTATTTCTTGGGCCCAAATTCCAAATGATTGTAGGAAGAAATTGGATGCAAAGAGTCATGCTTGCATCATGATGGGATACTCCGAAGAATCCAAAGCATATCGAATGTTTGATCCTATCAAATGATAGATCATTATTAGGAGAAATGTTTTTTTTATGAGAAGTATTCATGCATTAAGTTGTTGAACACTTCCTTTGGTTTATTACATGATGGTTCCTTTGATATCATTTCCAACAATGGTTCACTTGTTCCTTTCTTTAGCATTTCAATTGAACTTGACATGCCTTGAGTGGCAGTGAGAGTTTGATGCTTAAAGGCATTATTTTGGCGGCATATTGTTGCTCTTGCTATTGATCTTGAGGTTGTTAAGACTCTTTCCTTTGGTCATCTTAGGCATCAATTCGCTCTCCTATAAAGGTGATTGCATCCTTGATTTGCTTATTCTTATACACCAAAGCCTAGTCCCAAAGGTCATTGTTGAATACGATGAAGGTTCCACATTATTTTCTTTTTGAAGCTTAGAGGTCCACCAACAAAGTATTTAATCTTCTTAGTAATGCCATAACCCTTGCATTAATTTTCTCTTTTATGTTTTTGTTGTCTGCCCATATGTCACCATGAATTGATGGAGGGGAATCTCCTACTTCTACCCCGTCCTTACTACCCTCTACCTACTTACCATAATTTACATTATTATCATTATATGTTTATCATTATTCATAATATTTGTCATGCTATTCTATCCATAATTCAATGATTACGTTGTCTTTGTGAATCGGTCTACACTCCTCATTTCTCTTGTCTAGATAGAATCACATTTCCCACTAGGGTCTAATCTTCTTAATGTCCTAAATACTTGTATGCATTTTTGTCTTCCATTCTCGGGGTATTGAGGGATTTCTAGAGGGTAAGGTTTTCCCTATTTCCTATAAATTAACATAAGTGACAAGTATTGATTTATACTTGATATGTTCCTCCACCTTTTCTACTTCTCTTGTTATATGTCGAACTTGTTCATTTACTACCTATAGGACTTCTTCAAAAGAGTCCAATTTATCCCACCTCTGGACATCAAGTAGGGTCTAATGTTTGAAGTTTGACTTGTAGGAAGGAAGTTTGGGATTGATGATATTATGGGGATTGTAACACCAAGGTGAAACATCCTCAAAGCTGATAGAATCAATTATTTCAATGTCTCTATTATAAGTTGCTATGGTATAAAAAGTAAGGCTTCCTAAGGAGAAATGAGTAGGGCAATAGGAAGTATGTTTTTTACCCCAAAGGACTATTTATCTATTTCCACCATCTCCTTAATGTATTTCTATGTAAAAATCCTCAAGATAAGGATTTTAGGTAGACTATATGGATTCCTAGGAAACCATACACCCAAAGCATTGTATAATATTAACAGACAAATCAATCCCCTTTATTTAATCTATTGCCAAAATGAAGAGTCTTATTTCCCTCTAAAGGCATTATGGAGGGGATTTCTCCATGTTGACGACCTATTTCGACTAGGGAGTCAACTCCATGTACCATGGGGTACAAATTTTTTGAAGACTTTCTAGTTCTACAAAGCATTTTTGCCCCCGACATGTTTTTTTGTAATCGGAATGTCTACTCCCCTGCATGGGATAATAATGTAATGAGTCAACATGGGTCATGTTGTAGTTAATTTCCTAGGACTTTATCATTAGGGAAGTCCTTTCATCGAGTGTTTTTTTATCCTCGGGTAATTTTTAATTACCTTTGAATTTTTCACTCACAATAATCCTCCAAAGTGGTGAAAGGCGTTCTAATGATCAATGCCAATGGGTGACTAGGGTCTAGGAATATTGTAAATGACCATGCTCGACATCTTCTAGAATCTTGGGGAATTCCGTTGAGTTTTAATATATATATATATATTTTTAATTTATTAAAATTACCCATTTAGTGGTATTTTTTATTTATTAAAATTACCCATTTAGTGGTAATTTTAATTAAATTTGATGTAAAAATGCCAAAAATTGTAAAAAGGGAAATAAGTCACGAGAGAGAGTGGGAAAGGTTTCAGTATCCTTTTCCTAAGTTTTTAAAAGTGATTTTCTAACTTAACCCAACCCCCCATGCTTAGACACTACCTCAAGTTGACTTCCTCTTAAGAAAAGTGTGCCCCCCTTGGTGGTTGACTTGGCCAAATGATAAAATTAAAGAAAACACCTAAGCTAATCCCTAAGTGTGCCCTCCTAAGGCTCTAACCAAGTGATTGGGTGAGTCTAAAGGTGATTCCCCCTCTCCCTCACTCAACCCTCAAACCCTAAACCTAGCCAAAACCCTAAAAGTGCACCCCTCCTTGAGATTAGCATTTATTTTGGGTGAGTGACACTTGGAGATCATCCAAGAGGGGTCTCTCTCCTCTCCCAAGTATAAAATAATGCCTACCCTTCCTCATTTGGACATATATTCTTAGAGTAACTCCATTATGCCAAAATCTCTCCCACGTCTCTCTCTCTTTCCCTTTTCTTCTAGTTTTGCTGCAAGTATTTGCATGCAGATTTTTTATGAATAAAGGAAGCTTTGGAGGAACACCATCTTGGCATTAGGAGTCTTCTTGATGCTATGCTATTTTTAATGAGGTGATATTGTATTGTTCTTGTGTTTTCTTGTTGCTTAGCTTAGATTAAGAGATAAAAAACAAAGTATTTTGCTTGGTTAAATAAGTAGAAGTATTTCTATTTGTTTTAGTGAAATGGTTTTGATAGAACTAGTAAAATATTTTACTTGTTTATTAGATCTACTCACCTCTTGATTGGTTTTGTAGTAAGTTTGGAACCATTTGCAGGTCACCAAGGTGCCCAAACAAGTAGATTTCAGATTTGGAAATTTACTTGTTGAGCCAACATAAGCCTCCAAAAATTTATGTTCTTTTCCCTCATCTTTCTCTATTGATTTGAGACATTTTCTGTTCTGAAAATAACATAAAAATATACATTTATTGTTCAAATTTTTACATATAAATTTTTGTTTTGTACTAGCAAAAATTACTAAGCATTTTCAAATATTTTTGCAGCATTTCCAGCAAGCATTAACTTGTTGTTTTTTGCAAGTTCTCGCCGGAACAAGGAGAGATGTTGCCCATTTTGGGGCCCAAAACACTCCAAAAGAGTCTCCCAAGTTGGGGTTTCAAAACCCCCTTCTTCTCTCAATTTTTTCCAAGCTTTGTAAGCAGCCCAAGAGAGTCTCTTGGGATTTTCTTTCTTCTAAGAGTAATTTTTTGCATTGTTAATAATTAATTTGCCTACACCTTGCAAAGTGATTTGGCCTAGCCAATCCATGCAAAATCCTAAGGCTAGGATAGATTAATTTTCTGTTTTCTTTCATTCTTTTGCCCCACTTGTCCTTAAGTCAAGGTTGAGTGGCTAGGTGCAATATTTTACTTTCAAGTCTTTACTTTCATTGATTTATTTGTCCTACACATTGCAAAGTGGTTTGGCTTAGTCAACCCATGCAATATCGTAAGGCTTGCTTTCTTGTTTGATTTGTTAATATCTCTTTAGTAATCATTTGTTAATATCTCATTAAATTGGAAAGTAAGCTTTTATCTTAAGTAATCTCTTGTTTAAGTTAGGAATTAATCTTAGGTTGCAACCTATCTTATTAAGTTGGAATTAATCATAGCTTGTAGCTCTAGGATTGGGAGTAATTTATCTAGTTTAACTAGGCACCCAAACTAATACAACTTTCATCATAAAAAAGGGTGACTTGTGGAAGCTACATGGGGTGTAAGTCGGGGACGGCTTCATGGCACCAAGTGTCCTCCCTGCTTGAGCACCCAAGCATTCTAGATTGACCTGTGGAGCTAGGGAAGGGCCTTACTTTCGCTTCTTCTTGAGCACCCAACAGTCATTTTGGTCAAAGCGGTAAGAGTTTAGGGGTGGTCACATAGTCTAGGCTTGCATCCTCACATAGTTTAACTAAGGTCTAAAACTCTACCTACACAACTTTTACTTTTTAGTTTTTAATCATCTTAATCTAAGTTGTGTATTTTACTTTCTTGCACTTTACTTTACAAGCATTCATCTATCTTGCAAGTTAAGTTACTTTTTAGTTGGGCGCATCTACTTTCAAGTGATATATCTCTAAAGGTTGCACACCATCTTTATTTGGGTAATTTATCTCCAAGTCTCCTCTTTTCCTAAGTTGCACATTGGTTATCATTTGCAAGTTACTTCCAAGTTAAGTTAAGTTCCATTATTTCATTTATGGATATTTTATGCTTCATTGTGTATTGGATCTAATGGTTCTTGGAATTCTTTTGTATATGTTGTGCAATTATCTAATTTTCTAGTTTCATTGTGAGTTTATCCTTATTATATTTCATTTTTTTATTTCATCTTGTAATTATCTCAAGTGTAAAGTTATATTCTTATTTCATTGTAATTAGATCATTTAATTATTCTTTGTGTTTTGTTGTATAAACTTAATTGACCCCCTTTATCCAATCTTTAGGCACTAGTCTTAGTTGTGCTTTTAGGGAAAGGTTTTCTTGTCATTGAAGCTTTGCATTTGCATTACTGCTTGTCATATAGGTTAGTTTCCCTTAACTTAATAAACTAAAATTAACTCCTAGATCACATTAATCAACTTACATAGTAAGTAGGGTCTACCCTCGTTGGCTTCACTAGGAGTGAGCCTAGACGGAAGATGTCCAAGTCGAGGTGAAAATGGGTTTGAACTTAGGCATTGTGCCTCCAAGAACACACCAAGTGGGTCGGAGACTTCTCCACGTTTGTAGGTGTATATAATGACGACACCATATTTGGCGTTGTTGTCGGGGATAAGTCTCTTATCCTTGGTTAATCGACAAACTTGAAAATTTTCTTTAAAAAACTAACTAAGAAAATATTACTAAAATTTCTAACTTGATTTGTTTTATTCGTTATTGCTTACTCTCCAAGTGGCGACTCCATTGGAAAAATATTTGAGGTATCCTACTAGGAGCAATCCACAAGGGGTGGTTTATTCATTTCTTGAACTTGAAAGGGCTTATAGGAGAAAAATACACAGACTAGCTTCTCGTAGGTTACTTGAAATTCTTGGGGAAGAAGCAATCTCCAGTATACAATTCTTGTTTGCACACAATAATCCTGTAACAACTAATCCTAACTCAACTATGGGTGATCCTTTGATTCCATGTAACTTCACTATTGTCCAAGGTTATCCCCATGTTGTTCTTGACAAAGATGTTGAGAAATTGTCTGCTTTTCAGGGAAACAATGCTATTAGTGCCATGTCTCATATCACGAATGTCAACATGTGTATCCTAAAATGGTGTCATTGTCAGGATCAGGAAGATGTCAAGATGAAACTTTTTGTGTATTCTCTAGAAGGGGAAGCATTGGAGTGGTTTATGGAACAGGATAATAACAAGTTTAGCACTTTGGCAGAAATCAACACAACTTTCAATGAGAGATGGGCTGATCAAAAAGAAAATCGTCATTTGTTAGCTACCCTTAGAACAAGTTAGAAGAAAGAGAACGAAACTATGGAAGAATTTAATAAGAAATTCAATGACTTAGTCAAACGCCTCCCCACAACTATTAAGCCTCTTGATGGGTCTATTCTAATTTATTATATGGAATCTTTTGAGGGAGATATTAGGTATCAATTAAGGGATAAGGAGCCAACTACTTTAAAGGATGCACATAATTTTTCTATAAGGATAGATAAGAATATGCAAGATGCTAGGAGATCAAATATTCATGGTTTCTCAAGAGGAACATCTTGTAAACCCATTGAAGAGAAGAGTAGGAAAATGGAAAATCAAGGGTCTTCTAGTGATGGTATGAAGGAGCTCACTTAGTTAATTAAGCAAATGGAGACTAACCATGCTAATCAAATGAATGCCATGTAGAATAGGTTGATAGCCATAGAGAGGGTTCAATCTAGTAGGCCTCATCACAAGCCAAATGATAAGTGGCCAAAGAGACCTCCTCCTCAAGATCAAAGGCCACCTAATCCTTTTGAGTCCACTAACTTGGTTGATCACCAAGTTATTCCATATTGTAGACCTTGTGGGCAATTTCATGAGGAATCAACTTGCCAAGTCTTTCTTCAAGTCTGTAGTGAAGTGGGACCTTATAGATCGGAAAATGAATAAGTAAATATGTTTGGACATGAATATAATGTTGGCATGGATGAATGGATGGATTTGGTGGAGCATAGTAAGGATGTAAATTGCGTGAATAATGTGGTGGATACACTACAACAAAACAGGTAATTTGCGCCTAAAATAGCGTCGTAATTTAGTGTATTTTACTCCATGAATCAGACACCTTTTCTGGTGCAATATGCAGTTTTTATGATTGCGTCAGATTTAGCGCTAGAAAACTAGCGCCAGATTTAACACCAGGAATAGCGTCAGGTTTAGCACCAGGAACAATGCCAAGATTAACGCCGGGAATAGCGACGGGATTTGCGTCAAGTATAGGTCCAAGTGTTTCTTCCAGTTTTGCTTCTGATATGCCTTCCAATTTTTCTTCCATTTTTGCGTCTGTTTTGGCGTCTCGTTATACGTTCAGTTTTGCTTCTGATATGGCTTCGAATTTTGCTTCCAGTTTGGTGTTAGGAATAGCACTAGGTGTTGCTTCCAGTTTTTCTTCTGATATGCCTTCCATTTTGGCTTATGGTTTGGCTTCCAGTTTTGCTTCTGATATGGCTTCCAATTTTGCTTCCGATTTGGCTTCTGGTTTGGCTTCCAGTTTTACATCTAGTTTTTCTTCTAGTTTTGCTTCTCGTTTTGCTTTTGGTTTGGGTTCCGGTTTGGGTTCCAATTTTGCTTCCAGTTTTTCTTCTGGTGTGGCTTCCAATTTGGCTTCCATTGTTGTTTCCTTTCTTGCTTCCAACAATGGTTCTTGTTTTGCTTACAATTATTAATTTAATATGTTTTATTTCAATTTAATTTTTATATATATCATGTCTCTTAAATAACTTATATGATTGTACAATAAGCTAGTTATATAGATGCATTTGAAATATTTTATAGGATAACATTTATAAAGAATTAGGGAAACGTACATCCATACAAATTAACAACATCATTATACTTATTAAATCTCTATCAAAATAGAATCTACAACATCCAGTATATCTAGATTAACAAGATAATTATTATAACATGATCATCATCTATAATTAAAACAAGTGAATCAAATATCTATAATTTAAGTGAATTTGACAACATCCATCATGAGCAATAAATCAAAACCATCATACGTAATAAATATGCATCCAAAAATCATCAACCACTTTCAATATATAAAAATTGACGAGTCAATATTGATAAGATCATCATCATATATAACTAAAACAAGTGAAAGTTAAATATATATGTCAGTAGATCAATATCATCTGAAAATGATACATGTCCAACAGTGGACATAAGTCAAAATGATACATCATGTACACATGATATAAATAAAATGATACATGCCCAACAGTCGACATAAGTCAAAATGATACATCATGTACACATGATATAAATAAAAATGATAAATTATGTATGATAAAATGATACAAGTCAATATGATACCTCATGTCCAAACGATATAAGTCAACATGAAACATGTTAAAATGATACAACTCAATAATATGGTACTAGAGGTTGTGAAAATGCTACATATGATAGTAACCATGAAAAGAGGCATTATAACAATATATCAAAAATGATCCATGATGCAGTCTATATGATCATGAATGTCACTAGTTGCTACCAACAACTGCCTCAACATCATCATCACCATCGTGATCATGATCATTATGATCGTCATCATCGTCATTTGCATCGGAAATGGCATCATTGTCATCTATATCTGTGTCATTATCATGAGCATCATCTTCCATCTTAGCATCGGGCCCAACATCACTATCTGGATCTATTTGTTTAGGATGATCTGAATCTTTTGGAAGATACTTGTTTTGAAAAAACAAACATTTAGAATGAAAAGTTATTAGTTATTTCATGCAATAATTAATTTCTCTGTTATATATCTAATATTACAACATATGAAATGAAACGATAATCATATTACATCATACCAAAGTGCACATATGATAATATAATATCAAATAAGTTACAGCTAAGATGTCATTCCAATGATGTAAAACATTCAACAATTCTAATAAACGTTAGTAAAGATCATAAAAAAATTCTATGCCTAGCCTTGCCTTGACATGACATGACATGCCTTGCCTTGCCTTGCCTTGACATGACATGCCTTGCCCTGCCTTGCCTTGACATGACATGCCTTGCCTTGACTTGACATGCCATGTCTAGCCTTGACATGACATGCCTTGCCTTGCCTTGACGTGCCATGTCTAGCCTTGCCATCCTTGCCTTGACAAGCCATGCCTTGCCTTCACGTGTCTTGCCTTGACTTAAGAAATTTCCTTGATGTCTCTTCTCATAAAGCTCAATAAAACAATCTCACCATGGAAATCTTTTTGTGCAACCGAGCTTTTGTAACAAGTTTGGAATTTCAATATGTACTCACCATGTTGTACATCTTACCGTGGCATTGGTCGTCAACATCTAGGCTTGCAGTTCAAATCTATAGAAGACATTGATATATCAAATCTTCAAGGAGACCACATTTAAGCTCAATAGCTCATCATCATTATGCATTGATCATTTGAGATTATTCCATGGTATGTAGGGGAAGACATGAACAATAATGAATTTAGAGTTCATGACCTACCATGGTCATTCATTGCCATAAAGGACTACAAAAAAAAAACAAGTTAAAACTCCATGAATATACAATATAAAACTTACAACACAGAAGGGAAAGAAAAATTATAAAGGATTAGATACAAGGACATGACAGTGTAACATTATGTACATACATTAACCTTCTCGAACACAATATCAAAATTTATTCTCCATGCATATAGCTTCTAACATGTATCAATTCAAAATGTGTTGACTCACTCATAAATCATCCATTCCTTATATAGTTCATGGAAGGAAAGTTCTAAGAGTTACAAAGATAAAAAAAAAAAATATAAGGAGATGGAGTATGGAATTCAATCTACAAATGAAAAGGCCATGTCAATTTCCCATCTTGAAGTTGAACACAGATTTCAAACATTATATTTCATCTTCATACATGATTGATGATGGAGATTCAAATTCCAATTCAAAAATATCAAGGAGGCAACCTTAAAAGATCAATAAACCCTACTTTGTTTTGAGCAAGCCCAAAGTCTGGATATGTATATATAGTATAGGTCACGTTTACTAAGTACCCATAGCAAGCAATCTACTATGAATGGTTCTTCTCATTTAAAATTCAAATGAATTATTGTTATTTCCAAAGAAACAAATTTGCACATTACACTACGTCTTGAACATACAAGAAAAATATAGTATTTTTAAAAGTTCCAAATTGCTCACATATCTCCAAAGTAATTATCAAAGAGGCATTTTGAATCCAAGAACAACCTATATCCAAGAAAGGAATATGAATACAACCATCATTTCGAGGAAAACTGAACAAAGTAACAAGAAACAAGGATTGGGATACACAATAAAGTATAGATTTGTCAAGCTCCCATGTGTTGATTTCAAATGGAAACTCAGGCATGCACATCAAAGATTTTAAGTATTGACAGAGCCAAATTTAACATTAAGAGAAGGTAAATAGTGTAATTCTGAGTTTCCAAAACTCAAAGCCTAGCACCCTAAGATGATTGAATCAAAGTGATTGATTCTATTGAAGAGTCTAAATATTTTTAGAACCCAAGTTAACATCAAGCTAAGGTAAAAAGTATAAGTGTCAACAATCTAATTTTTGGTATACTGGATAAACATTGAATTGTTGAAAATCTCAAGAAGCATAACAAGGAAGACTTGCATGGAGAAATGTAAAAAGAAAGCAAAGACCAAGGAAAATCCCAATACCATAATTGAGGATAGAGGAATGAGTTAATCTCAGAGATAGAATAATAATAGGCACGCGATTCTTGCTTATATTATCAAATGAATAAGTAGAGTGGGGTAGACCCCGAGTAAAAAGACAACATCTAGCAAAGAAGATTAATCAAATACTAAGATGGTAGCTAGCTTTAATAGAATGGAACCTACAAACCCTTCTAAATTGTACGCCAATCCTAAAGTGAATGCCGCATTCCAAAAATCTAATTGGTTAGAATACTTCAATAGGCATCAAGGGTTTGATGAGGGAATTTCCCTTGAATTTGCACATAATTTCCAAAACTTGGAGGAACAAGAATACATTACCATAGTTAAGGGATTACAAATCCAAATCAATGAACCGATGTTGGTGATAGTTACAAGACTCCCTATGGGATTTCCATGAGAAAAGGAGGAAGGGAAACTAGCCTTATATGCGAAAAGGATCTTCCTTGGGTCCTATGAAACAATGGAAGAGAACAAGAATGGTTTTAAGAGAGAATTTTCCCTCACCGAGAGATGAGGTGGTCTTGCACATAATGAAATAAATAACTTGTAACAGAAGGAATAGCATGGTCTATGCATTTCACTTCAAATTGCTACATCATCGAAGACATTTTCTATCAACATACCTGAAAAGAACTTGAGCATTCCTTATTATTTTTTACAGTCTCTAAGAGAAATGAGTTCTAAAGTGTAGGTAGGAAAGGTGGATGCATTATCCCATCATGCGATTATCAAGCTAATTGTACATGATACATTTGATGGACAAAGTTGCAAAATCACCTGGGATAAGTTATTAACCATTAGAAAAGAAGAATTATTGTCCCTGCAAGCTAATATGAACCAAGAGGTAGCCCAATAGAATCTAGGAAGAATACAAATATTGGAGGCAAGGCATGTATGAGCAAAAGAGGAGAACACACAAGAAGACAAACACAAAGGAGGAAGAAAAATAAGTGTCTACTAGGAAATAGGAGAATGACAGGGACGTTGCTACTAGTTTGAACCATATGGGCACACCATATAGAAGTCCCCTCAAAATTACTATAGGAAACCCATAGGGAAAAAAAAGAAAAGAATGTAAAAGGTTAGAAAGCAAAATGTTTGGCTTATATTTCATGTCGCATGGTTTTAACCAAAGTAAAAAACGACAAGACAACTTGTCGTGTAGCGGGTAATTACCAAGCAGATCGCACCTGACGGTAACATCACACCTCTCGATCAACGACTCCTATTCACTTTCTCCCTCCCCGACCTACCTACCTTTATCAGCGGAGGGGGGTCCGAAAAGTAGTTTTCCCCACTTCGACCCCATCTAACGTGGCATTCCCTCATCGTTTCAGACCCCCCCCCCTCTGAAATCAGCTAACCCGCTCCCGTTACCGCTCACCTTTCTCGCCTTTATACCTCCTGTCCTTTCACGACACCTATCCTATCTGTTAGACTTTACACTTCCCCAATTACCGTTAGTAGTCCCTTAACGGTCCCGTGCCCCTAACGGATATCCCTTCAAACTATAAAAACTCAACATTTCCCCCCCCCATTACACCATTTTTCCGCATGTGATTAAGTTAAAGACTAAGCAATTCGATCCGAGCTCAACTGTTGAAATGCAATCACCATCACCTGCTATCAATTGTCACCATTTTCCTGGTTTACAACACTGTTAACCTATCCTACTGTTAATTATCTATAATGGCTCCTAAAGGAAAGATTGTTGACATCTCTAAAAAGCCAATGGTTCCTCCTCCAATTGACCTTGACTACATCCCTCTGGTAGATAGAGATTACAAAGTTGCAGAGCCTAAGTGTGAATTCGATTTATTCGAATTACACTGCTGGCTAAAAGATAATTTCCTTGACCATAGTGACAAATTTGGACTCTAGGAATCCAATTTACCCCTCTACATGTTTCCTCAAACCTACCACTTCCCTGAATTCATCTTAAAATGCCAAGCTAGTTATCTGCCAAGACAAAGAGCCATTGTATCCCACAATGGTGAAGTTTTGTTTACAATTACCCCTGAGACCATTAACCAAATGCTGCAGATCCCTCAGAATGACTCCACCACCCCTTTCTCTATTGAATCCCTCAATGAATTATATCAGAAATTAACTTTTCCCCAGAGAGCCCGAATTTTTGAAATTTTCCTCCATGAAGATGCCCAACTGCCTTACAAAAATCCGCCATACCCCTCTTCTATTTTTCCAAAGAAGGTTAATCAGATTGTCTCCATGCTCTCATGTCTATGAGGATATTATTCTGATGAATGGGTAGATGAACCTATTTTAGGTTTTCTGTCCATTTTCTCTACAGAAGAAAAGGTTTCTATGAATTTTAATTTCAGTCGATTCTTGGCTGACAACATTCATGAACAATTCCTTAAGTTTCAAATTGAAGGAATGTTCAAGTATGCTTCCATTTTGGTTTATATGTTCATATTCTATCAAGCAGGCAAGTTTCCATTTGCACTCCAAAAGTTGAATGAACAAGGAAGCCCACAGTCAGACATCTTTTAGACTTCATTGGTGAGAAAGAACTCAGTGGAGTACAGTTTCAAAGATTTTATTAATCAATTCATTTATCCAACTACTTGTTTACTGAGTAGTAGTACAAAACCCAGGGTTAGTGAGGAAATTCAAAATATTTTACATCTAAATGAGCAGGCCAATACAGGTGATTGGTATTTATACCAAAATTACACAGAAATAAGGGTGTATGGATGTGAGTTGTCACCATACAGGTTACCTAAATACCTCCCAATGAGGATTTTTGCATTGGAATACATAAGACATATGATTAATTCAGATGAAATCCACTTTGTCGCAGCTAAGAAGAAATCTCAGTTCAAAATTAAAACTCAGATAGGACCGTTTATTTGCAACAACAGAGCAGCAAGTGAAGAAGCAGACATCCTTTTAAAATAGATGAAGTTTCCTCTAATCTTTACTTGGTCATATGACCCATTCGACATTATTTATGAGTTAAGGATAAAACATAAGACCACTCCCTATGTGAATACACAAAGGCCAGAGATTGAAAAATACATGAACCAGCCTGAGTGGGAAGAGAACACTTTGCAAGAAGCAGAAGAGCATCATATGTCTATGACCACTTCACAGACCATCACACCTCAGAGATAAGCAGAGAAAATATCAAGGAATGAAGACTCTCCTTCAATCACTAAGGTCTCAACAGATGAATTTAAATCTATAGGAAGAAGACTAAAATCAATCCCGAAGCAGGTTTTCTTAAAGAGGGAGAAGTGCAGCCTACAATAGTCTTAAGAGGACCACATTCTTCAGCACAGTCAGCCAGTTTGTTTACAGAATCTCCATCATCATCAGCTTCACAAAGGAATCCAGACACAGATCTAATATCTGAATTAATCCATGGAGAAAAGGAGTCAAGTATTTTTTATAGTATAAGGAGATTAAGCAAAAGAATGAACTTCTCAAAAGCAACACTTATACTCAATTTTGGAAAAAGACTTTTGTCAGCTTTTGACATAGAGAAGGGAAGAATGAAAATGTCATTCTTATAGGCACAAGTCCGCTATCCAAAGACAATAGTCGATTACAAGAAGACTTCATTTGAATTTGATATAAAGGATATCCATCCTATTGATCAGATGGATATGCACAGACAAACACGGGAGATGATCTATTCAACACTGGCAAACACTGCAATAACAACTTCCAAATTATAGGTATCACTGATAAATATCCAGTCTCAATTAAAGATTGAAAAGATATCTTCTTTGGCCAAGGATAATAAAATAAAATCATTAGAAGAAATAGTACGCAGGATTGGATATGACCCAACTAATGTCAAAGTAGAAAAATAATTGATTAAGAAGAAGAATGTTAACATAGCAACACTCAGGAAATAGTTAAAATTATCAGAAACAAAGGATTCATAAACTAAAGAGGTGGCTGAGACAGAGAGCCAAAAAGAAGAAATGCTCATGTTGATTATGGAGCAAAATGCACAGATTAGGGAAATGGAAGCAGAGATGGATAAGTTGGTCAAGGAAAAAGAGCAGAACGCACAATTAGCCATAGTTCCACTAGATGCAGTGCCTCCTACAAAGATAAGAACAACATAAATTTCTACATCAACATCAACCCCAACACAAACTTTAGATGCCTTAGATAAATTGGTGAAAGCTATGGAGGACATGTCCATACAAGGAGTAGAAATCAAAAGGTTATAGAAGCAAGTAAAGTCATTACAGGAATAGAAAACAAGGATCGAGACTTCTCATCGGGCCGAAGTACAGAAATATCAGAGGCTGAGTCAACGACTACAACAGTTAGGAAAAGAAACAACCATGGCTAATACCTTAGCCCAAGCTAAGGAAAATATATGGATAGACATCAATAAATACATGACAAAGATTTGGTCCTCTATACAGATTATATTTGAGCAACATGAGTTAATTCAGAAAGCTAGAGGAGCCATTGAAATAATTAAGGAATAATTGGGATAAAAGCCAATAGAAACCACATATCTCATCAAGTTTCTAAATTCTAAAAACAAACAGGAGTTAGAGGAGCTAGAGATAGAGGACAAAACTGAAACTATCCTGGAAATCAAAAAGGTTCTAACTGAGAAAAGCCTCATGTTGCAGTTGGAAGAAAAATGTCAAGTTATGGAAATAGGTGTGTAGAGGTTCTTCAACAAATTTGAGGTGCTAAACAAGAAAGGGCTACCTGGTTTATTAGTGATAAATGACAAGTTAATTACCTTGTTTGATTATAACCATAAGTTAACGACAGTGGCAAAGGATAATTCAAAATTCGCAGGAATACAAGGAAGCATCACTGGAAAGCATTCCTAGAAACACTGGAGTTTGACTTGAACATTAAGCACGAGATCAAACACATTTTCATCACCAAACCTACTTTTTCCAAATACACAGAGGTGGATGAAATTTATAGGAAATTACTCAAATTGTCAATCCCAAATGAAAACAGGTGGGACAAATTGTGTGAGTTACTTGAGTAAAGATGTGTTCTAATTTTTAGCAGCAAGGACCAATAGCGCAACAGGAGTCAAAGGACATATCATCAACAACTTCCATCAAAACAGTGCCAGAAATTTGAGCAAATCTAAATAGTCCTATATTTTTTGTGATTAGAGATAGAGTTAGTTTAGATATTCCTAAATATATCCTGATCAATTATGACAGGATATTTTGTAAATAAATTTATAAATACTTCTCATTTCGAAGTATGAGGGGTTGTTTTTTGCATCGAAGAAGGCTATTGTATGATTCAAGTGGATTGATCAGTAATAAAGAAGGCTATTTCACAGGATTCTTGTGTCAAATTGTTGGTGAAGTGCATATATCTATGTTTATGTTTTACTTTCTCTGTTTATCATTCTTATGTCTTTCTAATCTGAATTATTCAAGAGGAGGTTGAAGAACATACTTTATATTAATATACTCTGCTTCTGGCTTTGAACAATTTCTATGTTTTCAACTGAAATTAAGTAAATGAATTCTTAATTTCTCTTTGACTTCATGGAATTTCTTTCACTTCTTCCTATTCACTTCACCCAAATTTACAAGATCCAATTAGTTTAACTACCTTGCATTGTGAAGAAACTTTATAAAAACTGAAATAGATCCCCATTTTAAGAGACAGACTCCATAACCCAATGGTAATTTAAGAATTTAATCAACCAAACAATTCAAATCAAACAAACAAACCTTGAACTATCATAACTAGCCTAATACTTTAATCCAAACAAATTTAAATCTTATAGAGAGATCCCTCTCTGAAGCTGGCAAGGCTAGATCCCAGCTTCCAAAGTGGTTTTGTGGTTACCTCTATCATTTCTTCTACAACCTCTAGAAATCACAAAGAGATAACACTTCATAAGGTGTGTATGACCAACGACCACATGACCATGGTGCTCACAATTGCCCGACACAGGGGCTTTGAAAGTTGACCCCCTGTGTCGGATTTGCATTGTGCCTCACTGAGTTAAACCCTAGTTTTGGATATCCTCTAACAAACACATTTCTGGGAAATAGAATCACAAGAGAGGGGTCCCCCTAGCTGGAATCCGGTGCCAGGAGTCCAACAGAATTGACATTTCATCGATCTGAGGCACAGTTTGGGTGTTATGGTGAGTTGCAACTCGCCTATTGAAGCCATTCAGGGACATAATGACAATTTGGTCCGGGGGCACAAAATCACAATCGGGCGACGTAACTGAGTTTTGTAAGCTCCGGAAAGTGTGTATGACCAACACCCACACGACCACGGTACCCACAATCGCTCGACATAGGGGATTTCAAAGTTGACCCCCTGTGTCGGATTTACATTGTGCCTCACTGAGCTAAACCCTAGTTCCGGAGATCCTCTAACAAGCACTTTTATGGGAGACATAATCATAGGAGAGGGAGCCCCCTAGATGGAATATGGCGCCAGGAGTCCAACAGAATTTGCATTTCATCGATCTGAGGCATGGTTTGGGTGCTATGGCGAGTTATAACTCACCTCGTGAAGTGATTAAGTGACACAATGACAATTTGGTTTGGGGGCACAAAATCACAATCGGGCGACGTAACTAAGTTTCATAAGCTATGGAAGGTGTGTATGACCAACTCCCACACGACCATGGTGCCCACAATCGCCCGACACATGGGCTTTGAAAGTTAACCCCCTATGTTGGATTTAAAGTGTGCCTCACTGAGCTAAACCCTAGTTCTGGAGATCCTCTAACAAACACTTTTCTGGGCGACGAAATCACAGGAGAGGGGACCCCCTAGCTGGAAGCCGGTGCCAGGAGTCCAACAGGATTGACATTTCATTGATTTGATGCATGGTTTGGGTGTTATGGCGAGTTGCAACTCGCCTCCTGAAGCCATCCAAGGACACAATGACAATTTGGTCTGGGGGCACAAAATCACAACCGAGTGACGTAATTGAGTTAAGTCAGCTCCTGAAGGTGTGTATGACTAACATACACATGACCACATTGCCCACAATCGCCTGACATAGGTGCTTTGAAAGTTGACCCTCTGTGCCAGATTTGCATTGTGCCTCACTGAGCTAAACCCTAGTTCCAGATATCCTCTAACAAACACTTTTTTGTACGACGAAATCAGAGGAGAGGGGTCCCCCTAGCTGGAATCTGGCGCAAGGAGTCCAACAGAACTAGTGTTTCATCAATTCGAGGCACTGTTTGGTTGTTATGGCGGGTTGCATTTCGCCTACTGAAGCCATTCAGGGACATAATGACAATTTGGTATGGGGGCACAAAATCACAACCGAGTGACGTAGTTGAGTTTCGTAAGTTTCGGAAGGTGTGTATGACCAACGCCCACACGACCACGGTGCCCGCAATCGCCTGACACATGGGCTTTGAAAGTTGACCCCCTGTGTTGGATTTACATTGTGCCTCACTGAGTTAAACCCTAGTTCAGGAGATCCTCTAACAATCACTTTTTTGGGCGACAGAATCAGAGGAGAGAGGTCCCCCTAGCTGGAATTCGATGCTAGGAGTCCAACAAAATTGGCGTTTCGTCGATCCGAGGGACGGTGTAATTAGAAACATGCCTCCTTTTAGATGAGGAGAAGGGGGTTAAAATCATGATGAGGTACATGATAATGATGATGATGAATATGATTTTTCTAAGACACGAGAAATCTAAACCTAACAACAGGTCTTTCCCATGATCCAAACCATGGGTTTCAAGGACATCAAAGATATGGGAAAATATGAACAAGGTCCATCTGAGCTACCAATTATTGATAAAAGACCTAAAGGGCTATGGATTAGATCCACTCCAAAATACACCATTTGCTTAAAATGGAAAGCTACATTCTATCTTTACCCCACCAACAAATAAGAAGGATGAATGTGAGAATATGATAGGGGATTTGAGTTAGAGGACTCTAGTCCTTTTTATTATCAAGCCATTCCAACCCCATTAGGAGCAATATGCTCATGAAGGGAAACAAGGATCAATACAAATGTTTATTTTATTTGACCGTGCCATTCTTCTAAGACTCTATAAAAGAAAGAGAGAAAAAGGGCCAATTTTTTTTTGTATAGTTGCACTAGAGCCTTCTGACTCAAGCTACACATAAATAAACAACTCAACACAAGAAATGCAAATTGACATATGAACATAACAATATCCAACTAAGTTATTGAAATTCAACTAATGATACCTCATTCTCCATCCAAGTAACAAAATCGGTCCACTTTTTTTTTTTTTTTTTTCTGTATCATCTCAAATTCGTATTGTGATGGATAATGGCCATATTGTTGCTCCTGTCAGAACATGGCAGATGGACTAGTTAAAGTAATTAATATGCAATCATTTACTTTTTTGTGCAAAATTTAAAAAAAATATCATTTTAGATATTCCTAGGACTTACAAACTTACATATTGAGGCTTCTAATCTTGTTTGGCCACTATGATGCGTGGCACAAAATTTCGCAAGCCTGGCCTTCGAGGCCTTGTCTTGAAACATACACTAATTCGATTTAGTTTATGCACCAGTAAAATAGAAAAATCGTTTAATGAATTTGAAATAATCTAGTGTCGAAAATTCAAATACTTGTATGCTCTCCTCAGCGAACTTCCTCCGTGCATCCGCTCTATCATATGCTTTCATGATCTCTTTCCATACTTTCACACTTACATCAATTGGCCTTCTTTTGTTCCTTATCTCAGGAGGAATTTCTTTTATCTTTTTCATTTGGTTGCAATGAAATCTCTTGCAATTTTGAGTCATTTGTTTTGTTATCTGCTTTACTGACCAACCTGTCCCAAATTCAGTCTCCATGTCATTGATGACTATTTTTTGAAGGTGCAAGGGTATCTTCGAGAATGGAAGATGTAGATGCTCTTTGAAGCATTGAAGGCATGATTCCTTCAACTTGTGCATGAACACTTTCTCGTCATCTGTCATTCTGATATTCCCAGAAACAACATCATATTCTACCTTGCTTTCGTATGTACTAATGCAAGATGCATAACATGTACTGGTGGTGGAAGAAATTTGTGACCCAGGAGTGGTTGGTACATTGGACGTCTCTACTCCTTGTTCCACATTCTTAGAGGTTATTGAGATTAGATTTCTCCTTGATCTTTTGCACGATCCGAGAATTGATGGGGAATCAATCGATTCTCTTTGAGAGGGTTGGTTTGGTTGGATTGTTTCAGTGCCTTTAGTAGATTGTTCTTCCACATATTTGGCAAGCATGGACAAGTCCATACCTTCTAGTTTATTCACTACTTCTACCCCCAATATAGAAGCCATTGCCTCTTTTAGTTTCTCTGGGTCATGTCCCTATATATGTACGATAAATTTCTTATTTTAAATTTAAAAATAAAAACAATAAACCTTATATATACAGAGGAAATTTCTTCTTTTATAATTGTGAAATAAAAAATACAATTCAAACAAGCAATGGAAACATGCAAAAATATATAAATTGAGTATGAAATACCTCATTATGGCAATAATCAGATCCCTTTGCTCATTTCCCTCTCTTGCTTGACATTTTTTTACGTCCTAGGATGAATTGTTTTCCTCCAGATTGTGGAAAATCCATCTCTTTTCTCTGTATGCGTTGAAACAGCCGGTAGGATTATAGATCGCTCAATTGGTTACGTGTCAACGAGATCAAGTGGATATAGATCATATGTGGGTGGTGCTTTCTTACTGTTCCTTAATGTTCATCATTTGTGGGTGGATATACATCATCAATAGGCTTTCTTATTGTTCCTTTGTGTCGATCAACTGCCTCTATCTCTGCGGGTGAGGATCTTCCCACGCTTTCCCCTTCCTTATTATTGTTTCTTTGCATCGATCAATTGCCTTTGTCTCTACGGGTGAGGATTTTACCATGCTTGCCCCAACCTTTTCTCTGGGTGGTTCTTTTGGGTATGATATTCGAGAATGCACAAACCCTTGCTTTTGGGTGCACGAGAGATTTAAAATCGTGACTGGAGTATCATGAAGGGTGCGCGTGGGATCTAAAATTGTGACTGGAGTATCATGAATGCACAAAAGCTTGCTTTTGGGTGCGCGTTCTCTATTATATTTTTAATTTCGTGTTATCCAAATTTCATGCTCTATTATTTTCGTTTTTGTTTTGGCTCTATTATTTTTTTAATTTCGTGTTATCTAAATAATGAATTTAGTTTTCTTTTACTATTCGGCTCTAAATTGGGCGCCATTAGCGTTGGATTTAGCACCCCAAGTTGATTGCATTTTGTCCACTAGACGGTGCTAAATGTGGCGCTAATGGTGCCCAATTTAGAGCCGAATAGTAAAGGAAAACGAAAAATAAATAATAGACTAGACTCTTTGTAAACCATATAATCAATTGGGGTTTTGTAAACCATATAATCAATTGGGGTTCAAGATCAATGCTCATTGCATTCATACTTAGTAATTAAGCAAATTAAGCATAGAATGAAAAGAAAATGTCACAATAACCTCAATGATCATTAAAATACACAAATGTTTCATATGAAGGTCTAGTTGTAGGGAAAAAATATTAAATGTTTATATATAATGGGATAAATAAAATACAATACAAAGGCCCATCATTACCCCCTAGCTAGAGGTTTTGCATTCCCATGTGCAACAAAACAGTCCCTCAAAATTTGATCCTTTCCTTGCTCAATCCTCCTACTCTGATTGTTGATCCATGTATGCTATCTACCTGAAGTCATAAGCTATAATTTGGATAACTCCGTCCCTTTTATGATATCGTACCCTTAGCTCCATGTCACCCCATCTATTTTTCTCTTCTTCTTCATCAATCTCCATCATAGACTACCATGAGGGAATGGATTGATGGAGGAGTAATGGATATTTGAATGTAAGTCCTATCCAATTAAGCTTCAATATATTTAGGGTATCAATGTATAGGCCGACCTTGAAGAAATAAACTTTCAGATTAGATGGAAAGTGAGGCTCCATATTTCTCAAGGTAAGTGGAATCTCCTCCCACTTGTTTTGGAAAAGCTTCACCAATTTATCTTTTGAGTTCTTCACCATGACTTCACAATGTGTAATTTCCCCCTTTGACTTCTCCTCAAGCATTTTCACTAAATCTATGTTAGAATTCAACCTTGAATGGTTTTTGAGTATTTCTTCAAGCTTAGTGGTTTTAGACATCACCTAAAGGGTGTTATTCAACTATTTATTCTTGTATCTTTGTGCCTCGACAACCCTTTTCTCCTCATTTTTTACCTAGGAGAAAAATGCCCTGGTTTGGATATCCCCCACATAGGGATTAGGGGACCATTTGCAAGGGTGAGGCATCACAAAATTGTGGAGATAGAACTCATAGAGATTATTTTTATCTTCTTCATTGCATCATTTATATGCCTATGTGAACTCTTTTTGAGTGTCCAACTCATGAGGGAGGCTCTTGGAAATTTGTCCCAATTGATGCTTGAGACTTTGCTCTTTGAAAACAAAGGTGTATATTCTTGCAGGAGTCCTTCAAGAGAGCACGTCCTTTGCCAATTCAATGGTCTTATGGGAAATTTCTTCTAGTTCCTCAATTTTCTCCACTTTATCTTCAACCTCCCTTCTTTGTTTTTCCAATGTTGTTTTTAAATCCTCGCTCTCATTCTCTAGTTGTTTCCTATCCTCCAAATGTTACATTTTAAAGATTTAGAACTTTTCCTATATGTCCACAATATGCTTCCCGGTTGTGGTTGGAGTTTACCATAGTTGTAATTTCTAACTTCCTTTTGTCTTCTGCCACTATCTTCCACCTTAGGGATTTTTCCCTAGCTTCTTCTAATTGGAAAATGGGGTCCTTTATTCTTCTTAGCATGAGTTCCCCATGGCATTCTCCCAAATCCTTTGTTGGGATAGAAGGTATGTCCTCCTCAATGTCTATGGTAGGTGTGTGTTCAATAATAGACAACTTGTTTGTTACATGGGACATATTCCTTTCCCTTGTGGCTCTACTTTGTTTCCCTCCTTATGGGTTGCCTATAGTAATTTTGAGGGGAATTCTATATGGTGTGCCCATATGGACCAAACTAGTAGCAACGTCCCTGTCTTTCTCCTATTTTCTAGTAGGCAGTTATTTTTCTTCCTCCTTTATGTTTGTCTTCTTTTGTGTTCTCCTCTTTTTCTCATAGATGCCTTGCCTCCAATATTTGTATTCTTCCTAGATTCTATTGGGCTACCTCTTGGTTCATATTAGCTTGTAGGGACAATAATTCTTCTTTTATAATGGTTAATAACTTATCCCATGTGATTTTGTAACTTTGTCCATCCAATGTATCATGTACAATTAGCTTGATAATCTCATGATGGGCTAATGCATCCACCTTTTCTACCTACACTTTAGAACTCATTTCCCTTAGAGACTGTAAAAAATAATAAGGAATGCTCAAGTATTCCAACCAATTAGATTTTTGGAATGTGTCATTCACTTTAGGATTGACATACAATTTAGAAAGGTTTGTAGGTTCCATTCTATTAAAGCTAGCTACCTTCTTAGTATTTGATTAATCTTCTTTGCTAGATGTTGTTTTTTTACTCGGGGTCTACCCCACTCTACTTATTCTTTTGATAATATAAGCAAGAATCTCGTGCCTATTATTATTCTATCTCTGAGATTAACTCATTCCTCTATCCTCAATTGTGGTGTTGGGATTTTCCTTGGTATTTGCTTTCTTTTTACATTTCTCCATGCAAGTCTTCCATATTATGCTTCTTGAGATTTTTCAACAATTCAACGTTTCTCCAGTATACCAAAAAATAGATTGTTGACACTTATACGTTTTACCTTAGCTTGATGTTAACTTGGGTTCTGAAAATATTTAGACTCTTCAACATAATCAATCACTTTGCTTCAATTATCTTAGGGTGCTAGGATTTGAGTTTTGAAAACTCAGAATTACATTGTTTACCTTCTCTTGACGTTAAATTTGGCTCTATCAATACTTAAAATCTTTGACAAACTCAAAATGTATACAATCATCCCAAGGTTTTAGGCTTCAAGATATTGGCATGCACAACAACCCTGTGGATGTTGTGCATGCCAATTTGGCATGCACAACAACCACAATTGACATGCATAGTAGTTACAGGGTTGTTGTGCATGCCTGAGTTTCCATTTGAAATCAACACATGGGAGCTGGACAAATCTATACTTTATTTTGTATCCCAGTCCTTGTTTCTTGTTACTCTGTTCAATTTTCCTTGAAATGATGGTTTTATGCATATTCCTTTCTTGGATATAGGTTGTTCTTGGATTCAACGTGCCTCTTTGATAATTACTTTGGAGATATGAGAGCAATTTGGAACTTTTCAAAATACTATATTTTTCTTGTATGTTCGAGACGTAGTGTAATGTGCAAATTTGTTTCTTTGGAAATAACAATGATTCATTTAAATTTTAAATGAGAAGAACCATTCATAGTAGATTGCTTGCTATGGGTACTTAGTAAACTTGACCTATACTATAAATACACTATCCAAACTTTAGGCTTTCTCAAAACTTAGGGTTTATTGATCTTTTAAGGTTGCCTCCTTGATATTTTTGAATTGGAATTTGAATCTCCGTCATCAATCATGTATGAAGATGAAATCTAATGTTTGAAATCTGTGTGAAACTTCAAGATGGGATATTGACATGGCCTTTTCATTTGTAGTTTGAATTCCATACTCCATCTCCTTATATTTTTTTATCTTTGTAACTCTGAGAACTTTCCTTCCATGAACTATATAAAGAATGGATGTTTTATGAGTGAGTGAGCACATTTTGAATTGATACATGTTAGAAGCTATATGCATGGAGAATGAATTTTGATACTGTGTTCGAGAAGGTTGATGTATGCACATAATCTTACACTATCATGTCCTTGTATCTAATCCTTGAGAATTTTTCTTTCCCTTTTGTGTTGTAAGTTTTATATTGTATATTCATGGAGTTTTAACTTGTTTTTTTTTGTAGTCCTTTATGGCAGTGAATGACCATGGTAGGTCATGAACTCTAAATTCATTATTGTTCTTGTCTTCCCCTACATACCATGGAATAATCTCAAATGATCAATGCATAATGATGATGAGCTATTGAGCTTAAATGTGGTCTCCTTGAAGATCTGATATATCAATGTCTTATATAGATTCAAATTGCAAACCTAGATATTGTTGACCAATGCCATTGTAAGATGTACAACATGGTGAGTACATATAGAAATTCCAAACTTGGTTCAAGAGCTCAGTTGCATAGAAATATTGCCATGGTGAGATTGCTTTATTGAGCTTTATGAGAAGAGGCATCAAGGAAATTTCTTCAGTCAGGGCAATGGCATTTCAAGGCAAGGCAAGGCATGTCAAGGAAAGGCATGTGAAGGCAAGGAAAGGCATGTCAAGGCAAGGCATGGCATGGAAAGGCAAGGCATGGCAAGTCAAGGCATGGCATGTCAAGGCAAGGCAAGGCATGGATTGTCAAGGAAAGGCATGACAAGGCTAGGCATGGCATGTCAAGGCAAGGCATGACATGTCAAGGCAAGGAAATAATCAATTTGATGGAAAAGTTGAAAAAAATATAATATCAAAACAAGATAATATCAACAACATTTTCTCGATGCATAGATGTTATGTGACTATTGTCATTGTTGTGTATTACAGGATCCATAGGAGGCCATAAACAGAGGACATGGATGACGTAGCCCTACTAAATCAACGAGAGTAAAGTGGGTGGCCATAGATTCAGATACACAATCTTCTTATACAATAAAGATAAGAAGACAAATCAACCTCAACCAAAGGAGTATGGTGTTTATGAATTCACAAATGCTACAACATAGAAGAGATAAAGTTATATAAACTATGTTATATCGATATGTCAAATATATGAGTAAAGTGAGGTTTTGTGTTGGATAACATATTGGTTGAAACGATATAATCGGTGTACTAAACATCATGGACTATGTTGTGTATTATAGGGGCTAGACGAGACCATGGAAACATATCGTGTCATATCTAATAAGGACACAATGGATGTCGCATGACAACAGGTAATCAAATTTTGACTTATCTTAGGAAGAATTTTGTGATACATCCATCCTTTTTCACAGTATTATTAAATTTTATAGTGTATTATCCAGTCTTGAAATAAATTATGAGGCATGTTGTTGATTATTTCAGATGGATATTGGAGCAAGTGCAAAACCTAAGCGTTCAACAAGAAAAAGAAAAAAGACATATGTATGTGGGCATGGACCTAAAACTATTAAATCACAAAGAACACAGTGGCTGGAAGAGGATATGACAATGGATCCTCCAGACACAACAAATAATTGCACTGAAAAAGAGGTTGGTCAAGACTATTATATTGATGTATATATGTTCATACCTTTTATATTATAATTTGTTAAGCCATAGTTGATTATATTTCTTTGAAATTGATACATTTATGATTTATCCAATTGTTGCCAAACATTAAATAATGGTTGTGTTTGTTGATAGGTAGAAGATGACGATGAAATAATCGCTATTAATACCCAAGATCCAACGGGGATATTAAGATTTGGACGGGATGATCCAAACCATCCTTTAAACCATACCAAGGTGAAAAGAGCATATTTAAAGAGAATTCTACCATCTGAGAAATTTGAACAACTGATGAGAGTAGCATACACTGACGACATGCCACCTAGCCTTACTGATGATGATCATGATAGTGAAAATGCAGTGCGTGAAGAAGGATTGAATGAAATGCTTACAAGTTTCTTTGGGGATGGAAACAATGATGACAACAATGATCATATGGATGACAGTAAAAATGACAACAAGGGTAATTACTGCCAATGTAACGTTGATGATAACAACCTGAAAGACTCAATCAAGCAAGCAACAAAGATACTCGTGTTCAAATCTGGTGCAAGTACAACCTCAAAACTGACATGCACATTAATATTATTAGAAATCAAGTCGCTATTTGGTTGGTCAGACAAAGGATTCACCACCCTACTGAAGTGAGTTGAAATCTATTTCTTACAATGCATTGTCAATTGGTGTATGTAATTTGTTTATGAATAGTCCTAATATATATTGACATATCAAACATGTTCATCATAAGTCAAACATTCAATTGATCTAAGCTTTGGAAATCTTACAGGGCACTAAAAACCAAAATATTTCTTGAAGAGAATGTGTTGTCATCAACTTGCAGAGAGGCACACCAGTTGTTGGTTGAGTTGGGGATTGAATATAAGAAAATTCATTCATGTATAAATGATTCCATTTTATAAATAGATGAATATCAAGACAAGGTAGAATGCCCTCTATGCAAAGAGAAGAGATATCGTACAGATGTACAAGGTCCTACAATTCCAAAGAAGGTTTTACGTCACATGCCAGTTATACCTAGACTTCAACGAATGTTTCGTTGCAAGTCACTTGCACAATTGATGGACTGGCATGCAAAGAATAGGAGT
This sequence comes from Picea glauca, assembly GCA_000966675.3. Classification (NCBI taxonomy): domain Eukaryota; kingdom Viridiplantae; phylum Streptophyta; class Pinopsida; order Pinales; family Pinaceae; genus Picea; species Picea glauca. Next base: position 86,766 of record JZKD02S1999898.1, read on the forward strand.
AAAGATGGATTCATGCGAATTCCGGCCAACTCCAAAGCATTGAAACACATAGAGGGAAAATGGCCAAGAAAATTCAAAGATGAACCCCGGTAATATCAGGTTTGGTCTTGCAATTGATGGAGTGTGCCCATTTTATTTCATGAGCTCAAATTATAGTTTTTGGCCAGTCGGATTGATAGTATACAATATTCCCCCAAGGATGAGTGTTATAAAGGAGCACCTTGTGCTAACTCTCATTGTTCAAGGAAAACATCAAGTTAAAAACATGGATATTTATCGTGTGCCTTTTATTGATGAGATGAAACTACTATGGAAAGACATAAGAATGTATGACATATCACGTCCTCCATCAAATAGGTCCTTCGTGTTGTATGGTGTGTTATGTTGGACTATTCATGATTTCCCAGGACTTGGTGTTTGTTCCGGTAAGACAATTTTTTTTACGTATTTAAACTAATAAAAAAATTTCATCCCAACTCTCATACTCAATTTTATAATATTTTTTTTTATGTTATTAACCTTATTTATTGAATTGCAGGGCTTCAAACAAAGGGGATATTTGCATGTCCACGATGTGCAGAACAATTTCAAGGGCAGTATTCTAAAGATCTACATAAATTTATTTATGCAAACAACAAGGTTTTTCTACCACGATATCATAGGTTTAGAAACCACCATAAGAATCAATTTGATGGAAAAGTTGAAAATAGAGTCCCTCCCATGATTATGGGTCCAACTAATTGTCTTAAGAAGTATGGAGATGCTGAATTGAAAGCTTGGAAGGATTTTTTTGATGGGGGTGATTCTATTGAAGAACCAGAACAAGTTGTAATTAAGATGCTAGAAGTGATGAAAAGGAAATCCATATTTTATGATCTCCCTTATTGGAAGGATCTATTAATATCTCACCTATTAGATCCTATGCACATCTTAAAAAATGTCCCAAATTCAATATTTCGACATATATCGGGCAAAGAGAAGGACACCTTGTCTTTGAGGAGAGATGTTGCTCTTTCGCGTACCAAATTAGATAGAAAACATTTGTGGCCAAACAGGGAAAATGAATCATATGCAGAAGCTCCATGGATTTTGAAAAAGAAAGAGCTAGACCAACTAAAAAATGCCATACGTTCAATAAGGACATCTATTGCCTATGAGTCATCATTGGTTAAATCTTTTACAGTTGATGGACATATCACAAGATTTAAAACACGTAATTTTCATAATTTGATGAAGGTATTATATATCATCATTTATATATTTTGATATTCTATTGTGTGACAAAAATAACTAATGACCTTTCATAAATGTGTTTGAGAGCATATCATGCCATTGGCAATTGGGGGGGATTCATCATGTCTTACCATTGACTTGAGGAATGCCATAAGTGAATTGTCAACATTTGCAAGGTATGTGGTATGGGATGTTCATGTGTGAGAGACATAGAGATATTGTATTTCATTTTAATTTTTTCCTAAAGGTTYATACTAATTTACTATTCTTATATTAGGTGGGTGACATCCAAGGAGATCCACGAATGTGAAGTGCCAAAATGGAAGAAGAAAATTGCAGAAATTGTATGTGTATTTGAGAAGGATCTCCCTACAAGTTTCATGGACCTACAAATCCATTTACTTATACACCTAGTCGATGACATTGAATTGGCGGGTGTCGTATCAACGATGTGGATGTTTTTCTTTGAGATATATATGAAAACTCTAAAAAAATATGTTCGACAAAAGGCACATCCAAAAGGTTACATGGCTGAAGGGTATGTATTGAATGAAGCATTTTTCTTCCTATGTGAATTTCATGGTAAGGATTTCGAAGATGGGCCACACTTCTTGGATGAAGAACAAGCATCAGATATTATTGATGGAGAAAAACCACAATCTAATGGTGTTCAAGTAGAAATTAGTAAGTAAACTCATTTTCACTGTGGTTGTTTTTATTGCAATCATTAATTTAATTTGTAATTTATTTGTCAAATTAACAAAATGGCCTTTGAAGTTTGAAATAAACTTGTTGACATGTAATAGGTGTAGACGAAAGTGCTATACTCGACAAGTTCATTATGTACCACATGGACTTTATAAACAAATGGATTGATTTGTATGATAAAATAAGATAAGAAGTGTTAGAAGCAAAGAAACAATTTAAGAGATCAAGCCCAAGGAATACCCAATTTCCTACTGATCTACAAGGCGATTGGGGTAAAGATTGCACACTAGAATGGATTACTAAACAAATTCAAAATCAAATAGAAGATGCAGGTATAGATTCAAACATAACAGAAGATCAAATCAACATGTCTAGAGGATGTGAAAGAAAGGTACAGTTGGAATTTTACAAAATGTTGTTTCCTTACAGTTTTGATACTATTAACTATTTTAATATTCATCATTTTATTTGTTTTAACCGAAATAAATGGTCTTTCACAGGTGAGGAAATATCCAACAATGTGGGCATATGGTTGACATTATCGTGTAGAATGTGTAGATGTAAAGAGACGATCCTTCGATTGTGGCATCATGGTTGACTTCAAGCAATCCAGTCAATCAAGCTCAAAAGATAAGAATATTATTGAAGGAAATCTACAATATGTTGGGAAAATACAAGAAATTATTGAGTTGGATTATCGCTCTTTTAAAAGTTGTATTTTTAAGTGTAGATGGTATGAAGCATTTGAGAGGACACGAAGACATGATACCCATAGTGGATTATTTTCTATAGATTCCTCAAGGTTCCTACCAGAAGATAAGGAACCTTATGTTCTACCAATTCATTGTGAACATGCATTTCTTCAACTCAAACTGCAATAAGCGGTAGTGATCAATAATGTATTAATACATTGGTTATTGTGAATATATGCATGTGTTTATGAATCAATAAAATTGTTATAACATATGTCTAATATATGTATATTGTACTCGTTCATGTGCAAGTATTTTTCTATGAAGATATTCTGGACTCGAAATGGTTGTTTGTCATACATTATGATCCAAGAAAGGCATGTATTTGACGACGCATTAGTGGATACTGAGCAAAACAATGATGGTGAACAGAATGAGAGAGATGGATTAGAGAACATCGAAGAAATTAACATCCATGATGATGTTGATGATGGTTATGTTCAGGCACAAGAAGACAACAATCCAGAGTTAGATGATGTTATGGAAGACAATGATATGGATCGTATACAAAATGATGATCCAAATACATCTGGTAACAATATGGATGATCTACAGTCAAATTTCAATGATGATGAAGATGATGCAGGTCAAGATGAGGATGATGATAATATTAACTACTTGAAAGATCATATGAACATTGACAATGATACACTAGATGACATTGCTGCAAACAATGATGTTAATGACCAAGACTTCTAGATTTCAGAATTATTTGTAATCCATGTTTAAAAACTGATGATTCTTATGGCCTAGTCTTTGAAATGGTTCAGTATTATTTGTGTCAATACAAATCACCTATTGCAATATCGTTAAAGTCATGTTCAAGACATGGTATGAATTGTTGGCAGAAAAAAAATAGGATTACTTGTATGCTTCTTCCATCCATTTTATATCAACATATGTTCATGAATACACATAGGATTACTTCCCTCTGCTATGACAATTGATGTTGTCCTTAATGCTCTATTCATGTCCTTGGATGTAGATCACACTATAAGGATGTTGAGTGCATCCTCATCTCAGCATCAGTACCTGGCACCATATATCATATATCACATACCATCAAGGCATGTGTCTCGTCTAACCATGCCAAATTTTAACCTAAACCCTAACCCCTAAGCCATTGACCCTTAAAGCCTAGTTAAGCCTTAATCCCTAAACCCTTAAGCCCTAAGCCCTAATCCATATCCACTTAACCCCCAACACCTCAACCAATTAAATATTTAGGCTAATTTGGATATATCCGACGCTAAATATGGCGCTACTTCTGGTGCAATTTGTGGCGCTAACTGGGGTGCTAAATCAGGCACTAAACAGGGTGCAATTGTTGGCGCTAATTGGGGCGCAATGTTTCGACGCTAAATGGGGAGCAATTTTCGATGCTATTAGCGCCTAATTTAGTGCCTAAATTTTGTGTTCGGAGCAAAAAACGCCATGAATAGCTCCATCCTGATAAATAGCGTCGACTTGTTCAAAAAATTGAAGAAAAATACACTAAAACCATCTTTGGAAGCAAAAAAGGGAGCAAATCACAAAGATTTGTTGTAGTGATAGAGAAACAAAAAAAATTGGTCCTAAGCCTACTCCCCAACAAGTGTCAGAAATGGCTAGGTATAGAGGCATTACTTATTAAAGGAATGGAAACAATAATCAAGATAGGCTTCAAGCAAGTGTTCCTAGAATGCCTCCTCCCCCTCCTAGAACAATTGTTCATACAAGTTCATAATTAAATATTGACTTAGGGGGGTGGCTCAATAATGTAAAAATGTTGGTTCATGTAGCAGAAATTATGAAGATTCCATCTCAGAGGGAGAAACTACTCAAATCCGTAGAGGATCCTCCTCAGAACAGTGTTGATAAGCAACCAACAATATCTTACCAGGATGCACCTGTGATTTTGCAAAATATGGATAGGGGGAATGAAAAGAATAGACCATTTTATCTTTATTTGCTCATAAATGATTATATTCTCCACAATTGTATGCTTGATTATGGAGCAAGATCAAATGTTATGACTAAGAAAGTAATGGAACAATTAAACTTAAGGATCTCAAGACCTTATCATAACATTTGTGCCATGGATAGCAAAACAATTAAGGTGCGTGGTTTGATTAAGGGCTTACAAGTACACTTTGCAGCATTTCCAGACATCATGATAGAAATGGACATAGTGGTGATTGATGTGCCTGATGCTTGGGGTATGTTGCTATCAAGAAAAACAATTGCAGATTTAGGTGGCAACATACAAATGAACTTGACTTATGCCACCATTCCTACTCCTGATGGTTTTATGTTTAAACTAAATAGATAATTGGAAAAGAAGTATCATGTTGAAGATCCTAGGAGACCCACAAATGAACTTGTGTATCATGAACTAGAGATGGGATGTTATGAGATAGAGTCTAATACTATAGCATCTACCAAGATGGAACTTAAAGATGAATTCCCAAATGTTTTTAATGTTTGGGACACCATGGATTCTTTTGATGGGATTTTTCTTGAATAAGATTCAAATAAAGTAAATAATGATATGACTCCTTCAGAATTAGAAACAAAGTTGAATTTCTCAGTTGGAAATGTGTCAACAACATCAACTCACCAATTGTCATAAGAATTAGCTAGATGTCATGATGAATTGGATAGGATTTTTGGGCCACTTCCTCCTTATGTCTTAGAGATTGGGGATATTTGTTTTGACGAAGATCATAAGGATGATAATAAGTTCAGTGGTAATAATATGGAACATATCATCCCTATGGAAGAGTATGCCAAGCCTTTCAAAGAAAAACTGAAATCAAACAACTCTAAATCTTTTCTCTTGGCATCAAATCAACTTCATCAGAATTGTTTTAAGGGGGATTATCCCAAATGACCTAAAGTTAGAAAAAGGGATACACATGAGAACATCAGAAAACAAGATAAAATGTATCAGTCTTCTAGCAACTCACCTCAGCAACTTGGATGACATAGTGTTAGGCATGCTAGTGAGAGGACTCCACCTTGAAGTGATTTTCAACACAACCATTTGTTGTCCAAAGGGACACCCTTTATAACATATCTCTAACCTTTCTCTTTTTCTTTCAGTTTTGTAGTATTTCATTTGATGTATATATTTATCATTGTATATTCATTTTATTTGTGTGATTATTGTCCATATTCATTTTATTTCTATAATTATTGTCAATAACATTTCATTTATTGATTATTGTCTTTATACATGTATTTATGTTGGATACTGATGAGCATTTTTTTTTTGTAGATTCTAAAGTTCTCGTATGCTCTCCTTCAAAAGGATCGAACACACGTCCCCATGTGGAGCCATATGTTGACCACCTATTTCGACTAGGGGGTCAACTCCATGTACCATGAAGATATGTACCTTGGGGTACAACTTTTTTGAAGACTTTCTGGTTCTACAAGGCATTTTTTCCCCTGGCACGTCTTCTTGTAATCATAATGTTCGCTCCCCTGTGCGGGATAATAATGTAATGAGTCAGCATGAGTCATGTTGTAGTTAGTTCCCTAGGACTTCATCATTAGGGAAGTCATTTCATCGAGTGTTTTTAATCCTCAAGTAATTTTTAATTACCCTTGAGTTTTTCACTCACAATAATCCTCTAAAGTGGTGAAAGGCGTTCTAATGATCGAGCCCAATGGGTGACTAGGGTCTAGGAATATTGTAAATTACCATGATAGACATCTTCTAGAGACTTACGGAATTCCGTCGAATTTTAATAGTTTTTTTTTAATTAATTAAAATTACCCATTTAATGGTAATTTTAATTAAATTTTATGTAAAAATATAAAAATTGGTCCTAGGGGATTTTGATAGGGGTATGAGTACTCAAAACAAATGGCATGAGACCCCTTACAGTTTTGGACCAAGTTTCATCTCAATTGGACAAGTTTTGCTAGGTCATTGTCCATGAGGAGTCCAAGTCATTCTAGAGTAAGCAATTAATTGCTTTAATTTGGCTAAGTAAAAATGCCAAAAATTGTAAAAAGGG
>JZKD02S1999898.1:94666-115805 GCA_000966675.3 Picea glauca
TTATCTAGCAGTTAATGTAAAAACAATGTAAATTTTGTAGTCAGCCTTGTCGGCTATTTTAATGACCTATTTTGTAATTGAAAGGTCATGGATTGATATATATTGAGGATGTTTTTCCCTCATTTTAACATAACACAACTCACTCTCTTGTGAGATCTCAATACTTGCGCCCTAGTTTGGGTATTTTTGGTGTTTTAAGTGAGGCGCTACTCTTGGAGGAGGATTTCTCTTGGCATTTATGGCATTTCTCTCATGGAAGGTTTACAACTAGGGTTTGCATGTGCTTTTCTTCATGATATGTAAGTGTTTTTCCTACAAAACTTCTTGATTGAATGGTTGTAGGTTAGTATTCTCGCATTTGCTTATAAATTGCTGATTTTTAAAACCCTAGGTAGCAAGCACACAAGTAGGTCATTGCTATATGTCCCCATGTTGAGAAATAGTTTTCAGCCATTGAAAGAAGAAGATATAGCCTAGCCGTTGCTACACTTTTCTCCCTCTTTCTGAGCTAGCGTTGAAGTTATAGGTTGAAAAGAGGAGCCGTCCTAGGCCTAGTTAGACTACACCTAGGGTTTCACCTCCTAGGGTTTGAAGGCCTTGCCTTTGTAACACCTTCTTCCTTAAATTTTTGCTTTGAAGCTAGCCGTTTTGCCAAGTGCAATTAGAGAAGGAGGAAGGAGCATGAGGCCTTGCTTAAGCAACACCAGAGTGAGCCTCCTTCCCCTAGGGTTTTGATTCCAAGGCCCTGCCATTGCAACACCTTGGAACCCTACCTTCCAGTCTCTAATTTTAAATCCTCCCGAGACTTTTTGCCCTTGCTTTGACTCCATTTACCCTAAGGCACTAGTAATTTCTCCAACATTGAGCTTGTAGTGTACACAATCGTCTTTCAAACTTTAAATCTTTGAAACCCTAACTAACCCTAACACTGCTAACCTAGGCTGACGTCATACCTGATGCAACAACCCTTTTGACTATTAAATAAGCAATTAAATTGATGACGTCAAGTTTTTATTGAACAATTATTGATTGAAAATACTGTTGGCTTGGTCATTTTTTGTAGATATTGATGAATTGGTGATCTTGCAAAGGCTATTTAGCAAAATGTTGTCTTCATCTTATCTATTACATTGCTTATTAAATGAAATCAGATAGTTAATAAGTACTAACCCTTTGAGTTATAGCCCACAAATATACATATTGTGTTGTTATTATCTTGTTCCGGGCAGGTGTTTTCAACAGGGACTTCACTTCTTTATTGGCTGATTAGCTGGGCTATCTGATACTGGTCGTAACCTGCGAGGAGGAGAATCTTAATGCTTGATCTTGCATCCATTGCCTCTTCAAACCCCAGGTTACCGGGGATGTCTCCCCTGGGTTAACCTCCCTAAATAGAAAGAACCTCCCCATCGAGGTGACATTGGGTGGGGAAGGTTCATGTTTCGTCAGTTTGTCCTCTATCCTTTAGCCTATGACCTAAAATACAAACTGCGCGATAACATGCCCAAATCTCTCCCACTTCTCTCTCTCTCTCTCTCTCTTTTTCCCATTTCTTCTAGTTTTGCTGCAAGTATTTGCATGAAGATTTTTTATGAATAAATGAAGCTTTGGAAGAACACCATCTTGGTATTGGGAGTCTTCTTGATGCTATGTTATTTTTAATGAGGTGATATTGTATTGTTCTTTTGTTTTCTTGTTGTTTAGCCTAGATTAGGATATCAAAAACAAAGTATTTTGCTTGGTTAACTAAGTAGAAGTATTTCTATTTCTTTTAGTGAAGTGGTTTTGATAGAACTAGTAAAGTATTTTACTTGTTTATTAGATCAACTCACCTCTTGACTGGTTTTGTAGCAAGTTTGGCACCATTTGCAGGTCACCAAGGTGCTCAAACAAGTAGATTTCAGATTTGGAAATTTACTTGTTGGGCCAACATAAGCCTCCAAAAATTTATGTTCTTTTCCCTCATCTTTCTCTATTGATTTGAGACATTTTTTGTTTTGAAAATAACACAAAAATATACATTTACTGTTCAAATTTTTACATATAAATTTATGTTTTGTACTAACAAAAATTACTAAGCATTTTCAAGTATTTTTGTAGCATTTCCAACAAGCATTAGCTTGTTGTTTTTTGCAGGTTCTCGCAAGAACAAGGGGCGGTGCTGCCCATTTTGGGGCCCAAAACACTCCAAAAGAGCCTCCCAAGTTGGGGTTTCAAAATCCCCTTCTTCTCTCAATTTTTTTCAAGCTTTGTAAGCAGCCCAAGAGAGTCTCTCGGGCTTGCCTTCTTCCAAGAGTAATTTTCTGTGTTGTTAATAATTAATTTGCCTACACCTTGCAAAGTGATTTGGCCTAGCCAATCCATGCAAAATCATAAGGCTATGATAGATTAATTTTCTATTTTTCTTTCATTCTTTTGCCCCACTTGTCCTTAAGGCAAGGTTGAGTGGCTAAGTGCAATCTTTTACTTTCAAGTCTTTACTTTCATTGATTTATTTTACCTACACCTTGCAAATTGGTTTGGCTTAGCCAACCCATGCAATATTGTAAGGCTTGCTTTCTTGTTTGATTTGTTAATATCTCTTTTAGTAATCATTCATTAATATCTCATTAAGATGGAAAGTAATATTTTATCTTAAGTAATCTCTTGCTTAAGTTAGGAATTAATCTTAGGTTGTAACCTATCTTCTTAAGTTGGAATTAATTATTGCTTTTAGCTCTAGGATTGGGAGTAATTTATCTAGTTTAACTAGGCACCCAAACTAATACAACTTTCACCATAAAAATGGTGACTTGTGGAAGCTACATGAGGTGTATGTCGGGGTGGATTCACGACACTAAGTGTCCTCCCTGCTTGAGCACCCAAACATTCTGGATTGTCCTGTGGAGCTAGGGAAGGGCCTTGCTTGCCCTTCTTCTTGAGCACCCAACAATCATTTTGGTCAAAGCGGTAAGAGTTTAGGGGTGGTCACATAGTCTAGGCTTGCATCTTCACCTAGTTTAACTAAGGTCTAAAACTCTTCTAAAACTCTACCTACACAACTTTTACTTCAGTTTTTAATCATCTTAATCTAAGTTGTGTATTTTACTTTCTTGCACTTTACTTTACAAGCATTCATCTATCTTGCAAGTTAAGTTACTTTTCAGTTGGGCGCGTCTACTTTCAAGTGATATATCTCTAAAGGTTGCGCACCATCTTTATTTGGGTAATTTACCTCCAAGTCTTCTCTTTTCCTAAGTTGCGCATTGGTTCTCATTTTCAAGTTACTTCCAAGTTAAGTTAAGTTCCATTGTTTCATTTGTGGATATTACATGCTTCATTGTGTATTGGATCTAATGGTTCTTGGAATTCTTTTGTACATATTGTGCAATTATTTAATTTGGTGGTTTCATTGTGAGTTTATCCTTGTTATATTTCATTTGTATATTTCATCTTGTAATTATATCAAGTGTAAAGTTATATTCTTATTTCATTGTAATTAGATCATTTAATTATTCTTTGTGTTTTTGTTGTATAAACTTAATTGACCCCCTTTACTCAATCTTTAGGCACTAGTCTTAGTTGTGCTTTTAGGGAAAGGTATGCTTGTCATCAAAGCTTTGCATTTGCATTATTGCTTGTCATATATGTTAGTTTCCCTTAACTTAATAAGCTAAAATTAACTCCTAGATCACATTAATCAACTTACATAGTAAGTAGGGTCTACCCCCCTTGGCTTCCCTAGGAGTGAGCCTAGACGAAAGAAGTCCAAGTCGAGGTAACAAGGGGTTTGGACTTAGGCATTGTGCCTCCAAGGACACAACAAGTGGGTTGGAGACTTCTCCACTTTTGTAGGTGTGTGTAAGGACAAAAACACTCCGAAAATAAGATGAAAGGAAAACTCATCAATACATTTCTTATAATGATTAAGGGTCTTGTTTTCCCTAATATCATTTGTCCATTTAGTGATTCAACGAGGCTTTCCATATTTTTCTAGCATTTTGATATCAAGGGAATCAAACTTTCCTTCGTGATTGAAAAGAACGAGATAAAGCATATGAATAGAACCTAAACCTTCCATATTATCGAGTGAGCACATAGTATGCCTCACACCCCTACCCCATAGGGAAAAATATTTTTCACCCTTTCCTTTGCTATCTCAAAAGACACCATACCTCCCAATGATGGAGATGGTTGGGAGCCACTAATTGAGTATCATCTTGTAGTGAGTAGTTGGGGCCCTACCCTGGGTGATCATGAAGAGCCCCTGCTAATATTGTGGGCATTAGTGTTTAGTGTTTAAGTATTTGGCTATAGTCCATGTGGTGCCTTGGACTTTGTTTTTTTCTTGTGGGTCTATACTCTCGAGTGTTTTGGTTTAATCCATTTTTTTTTTAGTTTTATGTTTCATTTTTGCTTGTGTTAATGATGGTTGCATGGAAAAGCCGCCCTTTTTGTTTAAAGTTATGTACATTTTGTTTTATTACTAGTCAAAGGAAGCTTTAACATTAAAAAAAGTAACATGGAAGTGTTGTACAAAGGTATGCACATGTTAAAACTACAACCTTTCTTAACATGATGAAATCACTTTAGGCCTTCATTTATTGAATTCCTAAGGAAACATTGGAGGATAACATCATAAGTTCTAAATAGGTATGGGAAAAGGCATCTACATGTGTGGTTGAGCAACTCTACTAAATTTGGGTGGTGGAGTAACCTTCTGAGGAAAAGGACCAATGAGAAAATCAAGTGATAGTTAATTCTCAAGAGAGTTATTGTAGGAAGGGTTAAAGGTTTTGGTAGAAGACAAAGATGAAACATGTTTGTACAAAGATCACATGGAACTAATATTAGATGATCTGTTGGAATAGTTTTGTGCATAAGTATTTTATTGAGGCATTTAATGATCATGAGGATTATAAGGAAATTAATAGTGATTTGAGAGGGAGTCATATAACTAAAAAACATATTTTAATACAAAGGAGGCTATTCATACACCATTCTTAAATGGATTTCAAACTACATAATGGATTGAGATAAATGAATGAGGATGAGAGGTAGGAATGGAAGAGGAAGTAAGGATAGGAACCTACTACATGGGATGCCATGAAAGGTTGATCAATTGTTCCATTTGAGTTTACAAAAGAATCTTTGTTATATTCCCATAAGTGAGATCATATAAATGCAAGGCCATGGATTAAGGATTTGGGTGGATAATGAGTCTTAGTTTAACATGAGGTACATAGACATAATAGATACTTAAAGGTACACTTGTGGATGCATGAGATATAGAGTCATAAGGAATACTTCAAGGTGCTCGTGGGAGCACGAGGCACAAAATTCCGGGCACACTCATAAGTAATCCCATCATGACATGAGGTTGAGATGAGGATAAATCATGAGGCATGGATGTGGTAAACCGTCTCTTTGATTGAGATATGTAGGCCCTATAGAAGTAAGGTATTAAAGGATCCTTGGAGGATGGAGGAATTTAAATCCATGAAGTGTTTGTAAAGATAGTTCCCAAAGAAATGGAGTCACTACACCTAATACCTAATGGGTTGGCAGAGGAATGATATAGGTAATGTGTTGGTAAAAGAGGGAGTTTATAGTCCTTTCTAACATTCTTGGTGCATAATATGAGAGAGAGAGAGAGAGAGAGAGATGCAATCCACAAGAACATGGAATAATGATAATAACCTTTAATATAGACAATGAATATATAACATAATTGTGGTAATTAATTGTAATGGTCAATTGGGTTTAGCTCAAGTGCTTGAGTAGATAAATTGCTATCCTCTCCATCGAGGTACAAATCTTTCTTGTGAGATATAGGTAATGTGTTAGTAAAAGAGGGAGTTTATAGTCCATTCTAACATTCTTGGTGCATAATATTTGAGAGAGAGAGAGAGAGAGAGTTATGCAATCCACAAGAACATGGAATAATGATAAAAGCCTTTTAATATAGACAATGAATATATAACATAATTGTGGTAATTAATTGTAATGGTCAATTGGGTTTAGTTCGAGTGGTTGAGTAGAGAAATTGTTATCCTCTCCATCGAGGTACAAATCCCGCTTGTGAAATATTCACTCTTTGTGAGGCAGATGTTGATGCTCTTTGTGAGTTAATTGTTGATTGGGGTTGGCAAGGTACCCTTGATCTCATTCTTTCTTATGGGCTCAAGGGCAAGACAAATTGTATTTCAAGAAAAAATATTAATTGTAATGGGCATGTGAGATAATTATTATATGTCCTAATATTTTATATATTGTGATCAGGGTAATGTATGTGATGTGATTTTTGATATAACATGACAATGGTGTGTGGTATTACTCAAGACTTGAAAGCTGTAATGGATTCATCATTCTTTGTGATATTATTCATGCCTAAATATATGACATGGTTTAGTCATGATATGATATTAATATGGCATAATGTATGTGATAGCTGACATGGCATGTGGTATGGTGGTATTACAACCAAGATGGGTATACTCTTAATGGATTAGTGGCCATAGGTGCTTATGTTTGTTTGTTTCCTCAACTTGTGATGACATGGTACCTAATGACCATAATTTTGATACCCTAGTATCATGTTAGGATTAGCTTGTGATGTCTAGGGGGCGTGACTAATTATAGTTGGACATTAATATTATGGTTACTTGTAGCCCTAGTTTTGGTGGTGTATGTGGCACACCTTGTGACATTGACATTACATTATCACCATTATTTGGGATGCAATACCCTTGCTTTATTAAGGGAGTTAGAGCTTAGCTAATGTGATTATGGGTGCATGCGGATATTGTAATGCATGTTTATTAGACATCTACTCGACAACATCAAGGACGATGCTCTTCCTAAGAGGATGAGTGTTATAGTAGCCTCCAAACTTGGCCAACGACAAGTGGGTATATAAGTGATGACTTTATTGTTTAGTCAACATGGAAGGTTGACATGACATCCTAATTGTTAGTTAACTCATGTTTATGCTATGTTACTTGATTGTATCCCCTTTATTGTAAACATTAGTTGGGCGATCTCAAAGTGGACGCTAGACACCACGACGAATGTTTATTATGTGTTTGAGTTATTCATTAAATTATACTAATTGTCGCATAGAGGGCGGAGTGCTTTGTTTTGTTCCCCAATCTCTAGGTGGCTTGAGCATGCTTTTAGAACTTTAGGTTGAGGCTACATGTGAATTAAATGAGTGATTGATTGAATTTCATTCATAAATGTAATTGAAGGGTCATAGTAGAAAATTTAAGGGTCATTTCCTTCATATATAGATCTAAGTTGGTTGATAGCTTGTAGGCTAGTTAGTGAGTTATGGAAGATTTGAGGTCTCCTAGTTTGATCACTATGATGTATTGTTAGAGGGATTAGATTACATGGAAGCTCATTATTAAAAGGTGGTGCAAGGATAACTCTCCACATATGTAGGTTGACTTTTAAAATTCTCTGAAGGTCTATTCACTATAATCTTGAGTGATGATGACATCTTCCATTTATCCAAAGGTCTGTAATATTTCAACATAGATCTAGTGCATGCCAATATTGATCCTTATGCATGGAACAATCAACTTAAACGAGTTAAGGAGGTAACTTTAGTAGAGAGGCCTTTTAGAAGAGTATGGTGTGCCAAAAAGAGTGAAAATAGATAAATGAAGAGAGTTTGCAAGGATCAAGGATAATGTTGGAATCCACATGCATTATTATAAGTTGAATTTGAACCATTGATATTGGAGACAATTCTGGAATGGCTCATAAGATGATTCAAGCCATTTATAGTGTTCAAGAAGATCATAAGATATGTTAAGAATTTGAAGACTATCGATTACTTTCTTGATCACACCTACGCCTTGGCCACTCAATTAGCTCAATCATACACAAATCAAACACTAATAGATTAGTCCTTGTAGTTTGCAAACATAGATCACCGATGCATCACTCACTCAACTTTACACTCTTTAGAATTCTCTAAACCTTTATGCCTATTTATGTTATATTGCACGTCAAATATTCCCATTCAAAGAGCAACTATAAATAATAAGACCATTTAACATAATATAAATGTCAAGGAAACTAAATTTGTTCTCTTTCCAAGATTCTCCATGGTTAGAGGTTCTCTTTAGCATGTTAAATTTGTTGAGTAAACTTAAAAAATGTTAGACATTTGTTTTTCCTAAATTACTTATCTTGGACTAGACCAAATTTACTAAAACTTTTAAACATATATATGAATTCCTATGCAAAAGAAAAGACACCCGTTGTCATTACTTTTTCATTCCTCTATCTGTCACTTGTTACATTGCTTTGCATTCTTTTAAGTATAAGAGTTAATTTTTTGTGGAGTGTGTTAATATGTGGATAATTTTTTTGGGATGATTCCATTTTTTCATCAAAGTAAAATTTAGTCACGATGTACTCATTTTTCATCAATTGGATAGTTTTAAAATGATCCAAAATCCTTAAAGATAAAGTTTCATAGTCATAATTGCATTATTCAAATAGAACTATATATTTCAACAAAAAAATTATTTTATTTGAGAAATAATTTGGACTTATTTTTTTTAAAATGTGTACATTTATCAATTTTTTTAATTTTTTTATGGTTATTATTATTTTTTCATCTCTTGAAGGTGGCAAAACTATCATAATTCACTTGTCAACTTAGGGTGGAGACAATCATCACTCATTGCTATCCACAAATATGTGTTGACTCATCACCAAGGAAAACCACACCACCTAGAATGACCTTTTGAGGGTTCATAAGTGAGTACTCTCTCTAAGTCTTGGGTTACCATATTTCCTTACATAAAAAAAAAACTAACTCTTAACCAATCAAAAATAATTTATATCTTACTCTACAAAAGTAGTTTATATCTTACTCTAACATCAAAAACAATTTTTTCCTGCATAATATTTGCAATAAAACCAATATCATTTGTATTCAACAATAAAACTACTTACTAAAACAACATGTACTCATACTTAGAAACATCTCACCTTTATCCACTTATCAACTTTATTATAATGTATTTCACCTTTAAAATGTAACTTTATAATGTTTGTTAACATAATATCTCTCGAATATTCATGAGGGGGTTGGAAATGCAAGTCAGCAAGAAAAACGCATGTGGAACCTCAACACTGGTTAAGTCATTCGTAGAAGCGGAGAACCTACGAGGGACTGTAAAATTCTCGGTTCATTTTCTGTTTTGGAATTTGGTGATTTCAGATATACTATTTCCACAACTACAAACATGCAGTCAGCTTCCGCATTGTGTAACAGAGCTTCCATTGCTCTTAGCCAAAATTCTACTCGCGACTCTACGCAATTTTCCTGGCCTTCGCCCTCCAAGCATGAAGTCTGCTGCAGGAATTTCAATGGACTTTCTGCAGTTATCCTATTCAGTTCAATCCATCACGGAATCTCAAAATCTGGCATCAGGGATTTCTCATTTGGGTTTTGCAATACAATTACAGGTCTAAGAACTCCTTTGAAAACTAGGCGAAAATGCTCAGAAAGGTAATATTCCTCATTGCACTCACAAATTTGTGTAGATTTCATAAATTCAACAAAAGCAACATTTTTTAAATAAATCAGGACTAAATGCTGGTAGTCAATTCAGAAGACCAAGGCCAAGGAAATTTAACCAGAAAAAGTATTATGTCTCACGCATTTTCTTGGCATTGTCGGCAGGACTCTGCCCATAACTTCAGCATCGGGTAGCAATGTCGGGTTTCCTGAAGACTCTCCTGCTAAGGTGTTGAGAAGGATTTTAGAGACTCCTGGCGTGCACCAAGGCCCAGCTTGTTTTGATGCTCTCAGTGCAAAGCTGGTGGAGAAAGCGGGTTTCCAATTCTGTTTCATGAGTGGTAAGCTTCTATGCCTAAAATATAGGAAGACCACCAGTGTGTTTGTACACGCACAATCCACAACTCACTCATGTAATGTAACTGTGATGAAGCTTAGTCTAGTATGTATTATATTTGTTCTTTAGTACATTTTTGTAGTTTATCCTTTTTGGGCGACTTGGTACAAAATGACTACTCACGTAATTTATTATATTTTGTTGGAGACTTCCTAAAACATGATCTCTCTTGCAATTTTGTCATCCTATTTATCTGATACAAATGAGTGTACAACGTTTACAGTGTCAACAATCCTTCTTATGATTGCATACTTGTGCCTTGGTTTACTTGTATGTGAGTATCTTTGGCATTGCTATCATTGAGAATATATCATTGGTATCAAAGCCTTAAGATAGGGCTTTCCAAGAGCTTCACAATTCTGGCCTCCTTTGGGATTTTCTTCTTCCCGGAATCCTCCTTTGAACTCTCTCCAAGCGGTTTGAGTAATTTGCTAGTGGGTTGACATTACTAACTACTATCTTCAGGCCATCTGCATGCAGGTAACTTATTATTGTACAGGTTGTGCTCTCCATTTTCATATTTCCACATTTTATAACAATTTTTTTACCAATTCTTCAAGTAATGTGAGTTCAGTTTGCTATTGACAAAATTATTGGTTTTTGCTTGTGCCATTGTTTTCTGGCATGGAAGCTATGACTGTCTGACACACAAGTCTGTGACAGCTACAACCTTTTGGAGCAATTTGTTGAGCCTCTAATAAAACCTTTGAAACCATTTCCAAAACTCGCTGTATGTTTGGACACTTGTGAACTTTTTTGTAAGGCCCACTCTGCGACTGTAACCTGTAGATCACTTTTTTCTGGCTTCAAAGTGACACAAAACCGTCATCTAGTCCTAAACTATGGTTCCCTTCAACACTTCCAAGGACTCTGATGACTCTCAGGATTCCAACATTGCTTAACCCCTGAAAGGTCAGATGTAGGGACAACAACTTAAAAGTCAACTCTTAATGGAGATCCTTGCTACCCAACAATGACAGTAGAATTCGAAATTGGTGATTTAGTGACAACAACAAAAAGCTTCAGGGCAAAATGATGCATGATATGCTGAGCATGTTCCAACGACTCATCACTACACAACTACAAATCTTGCAACAGACCTTGCATCCATAGCCACAACCCAATATCCCCCAAGGCATTCCCACTGTCCAGCAATCCTTCAAGTTGGACACAAAGTTACTTGTCCTTGAGTTTGATGGAACTGTGAATGGGGATATGCTTGATTCATGGTTTCACAACCTACAGGCCTACTTCGAAGACTTGGAAAAATCTGGTTGTTGAAGACAGGAGCTAATAAAATTATGGTTGTTGAAGTTCACGTGGAGGACCACGTCCTCACGTGGTGGCAATCCCACACCTAGCATATTGCAACCTCCAATCAACCCTCGACTGGAACATGGTAAGATTTCAATGCTTCTGCCTGCAAGCGGTTTGACCCCTTAGGACACAAGTATGCATTATTGGCAAAGTGTTTCCAATTTCATCGATACTTTGTCCAACAATTCATTGATGCTTTCAACAGAATGTGTATCAAGCTTAAGGTGAGTGAATCTGACGACATCCTCCATTTTAAGTTCATTTTTGATTGATTTCCCTATTGAGATAAAAAAATAATGAGGGGATTGAATGGAACTAGACAACTAACCTAAAAAATTGCCAGTAAAAGATAAAACCAGCACTAAACAACGGTTTGGAGCTGTCCATTCATGCCATGTCCCCTTCCGAGTGATCATGGGACTTGGACGCAGTAGCCTAAGTGATTCCCGTAGGCTATAGTCCTTAAGAAGGGAATTAATTAATTATTTAAAGTCCTAAGGGGGAAAAGTGCCTAACAAAATGACATTAGATAATTAAAAGGGGGGAAAAAGGGAAAAAATGCCTAAAGTGCCTTAGGAAGAATATGAAACGTCGCTTAAATTGATTAAAAGGGAAAAAGGGTTGCAAAAGAGTCAACGAACAAATAAAAGGGAAAAAGGAGGGCGCCCTCTCTCATTCCTAGCATTTTTGATATTTCTAATTTCTCATTGAGAGAGCTCATTGTGGTTTTGGAACTCTTGGGACGGAAACCCTAGGAGGGACTTTCAGAGATTGGCTTCGGTGGTGAAACGAATCCACCCTAGTTAGTCATTTTCTTGGAGAAATCTCATAGATATTCTCAGTGTGCTTCTGCAGAGACAAATCCTTCACTTTGTGCAGCGAAGTTGTGTAGTTGGGGCTGTGTTTTCTGGAGGCAGCAAACATCTTGCCTTTTTATGGGTCGAGTTGCTCTTTAGAGGGCAATATCTTGGGTTGGGCGAGTTTTCCCCTTTGTGTTGGGTTAAGCCAGGACCATGGAGAATATTTTGCAGCAGGGAACGAGTTTCAGAAGTGTGAGGGGCGAGTTCTCTCATAAAAACGAAGCTACCTAGTCGCTGGCTGAGTCTAATGCATTCTGGGCACTGAAACTTGAAGATTGGGACAGCGAAACCACTTGCTGGCTGAATCCCTTCAACTTGCTGACTGATATGTGTTAAGTAGGGTCAAATTCCTTGCATTCTGGACAGTATTCTTCAGTGGGGGATGATTTTCCCATATGCTGGGTCGATTCTCATGATTGGGGGTGATTTATTATAGAGCAGAGAGTAGAACTTGCGTACTGGAGCGTATCTCCTCTACTACAGAATTTTGTATCAGCCACCCTTCATATATCTCCCAGATTTGCATCTTCAAGGGGCTGCTGTAATAACACTGCTGTCAATTATATTTATTCCTCTTGTATATGAGAAGCAACCCACCGCAAGGATATTCCAGGTTCTCTTATTTGCTGTTCTATAAACCTGAACATTGTCATTTATTTTGCATTTATTTAACCTCAAACAGAAGACAACCAGCAATGATTTTATGTGTCATTTCAATTGAGTATTGCAAGTAGTTCAGAATACTTGTTTTCATTTATCGTATAAACACATGCATCAAAATACTTGCTCTAATTCCTGAACCTCACAAGCAACAATTAAAGAAAAATTTGGCAAGGATCATTACAATTCATGTGTTAGAATGAGAAAGTTCAAGTGCACAAGTGTGAGAAAAACTAGCCAAAGAATAAGAATGCACCAACACTAGAAATGGGTGCCCGTAGGCTTAAACACTTTATATTAGAGAGACTTAGCTCAATGATCAAAAAAATGATTTACAAATGAGGTTTGAGTTGTGTCTTTATACAAAACTCAAGTAGGGCATCATCCCAAGACGGGCTATGGGCCCACATAAGTAGGGTGCACTCCCCAAGAGGATTATTGAACCTACATATCAAATTTGACTAGGTCGGTCTTAACCATACCTAATAATACAATAAATTATCACATTAATGCTCAACCAATTTCATTAATGACACAATAAGAGTTGGTTGTCGCTGAATGTGGGGATTACACCATTCTTTGTGGAAATTTCTCAAAATTCAAAAGTCAATGCAAAACAAAAATTTCACCTTCAACCTAGAAGGTTTCTTGGATCTTGGCCCTGTGAATTTTCAGCCTTAGGGCTGCTGTAAAATAAGGTACAAAACAGCAGCAGGAAGAGTACAATGTTTCACTTCCAAACAACCCAAACTTCCTGGCAATTTAAGAAGAAAAGATACCAAACCAAAGGGATAAGTTTTATCCCTTTGAGGGCAACTTATCAGCCAATAACCAGATCTGAAAATACTCTTTTACAGTGGTAATAACAGCAGTAAAATCAACCCCTTATATTCTCCACTTAGATGTCAAATCACTAACAATTGTCCTTTTACTTATGTTAAATCAGTGAGACATATGGCTGTAAATAACAATACATAAAGAATATATATAGCCGAAAATCAAATATGGAAATTGCACAAATTTTGGATTGATGGAAACTTCATTAATATGCTTGAGATGAAGTACATGTACATAGCATAGACTTCTCTCAATGGTAGGACAAATCCTCTCAGCTCTTCAAACCCTAGCTAGGGAAAATCAACAAAACCCTAGCAGCAAGAAGATCCAAAGTGCAAGAATCACTCCAACACATCCTCCAAGGCAAGATGTTCACTCCTCTCCTTCACAATTCCCCCTAGGGTTTTATCACAAAACCCTAATCTCCAATCTCCAAGGGATATACTGTAACCATAGACCTCCAAGATGCTCCAAGATACTCCAAGAAGACCAAGAAATCCTAGCGACTTGAGAGAGAGAGATCAAGCACATGTGGAGATTCTAGAGAGAGAGAGAGAGAGGCTAGTGTGCACTCTTCTCTAGGTCATATCTCATCACAAGAGTGAATACACATGATTGAATGAACATATATGAATGGAAAGACTCTCTCCTTCCTCTATATATATGAGAGGTGAGGGAGGTCAACAATACAATGTGGGTCTTAGTCTTTACAAGCAACCTATAATGAGCACTTGTATGCTAACACCAATGTTTTAAAACTTGGACTCAGACTCATAATCGGTCGAGGGTCAACTTGGACTTGGACTCGGATTGACTCGGATTGATCTGGTTTCAATGACTTGGTTTACTAAAAAATACATAAAATAATTAGATTTTAATAAAAAGAATATATTTTAAAGATTTAGAAACCATGATTCCAAACCATTAGAGACAAAATATGCAAAGTATGTTCATGCATATACCATGTAAGGGTGGATATATCAAAATTTTTCAAAATGGCACTGAGTGCAATACATATCAAGAACAAAATACATAATCAATGAAGCTCTAAATGACCTCTAGGCTTTAGAGTCTGAAAAACATGCTACAACCATCTCCTTTTGCCTAGCCTTGTCTTCTTCAAATTTCGCAAGTTGATTTTGCATTTTCAATCTAATTTGTCCAACCTCCTCTAATGGGGCATGTTACCCCCTCTCACCTAGGGGTAACTAGGGGAGATCATGTCTCATGGCCCACAATGAAGACATTGATCTCGACCACGACGACGACAATGATCAACATGTCCACATATGGCAGCCCAGTAGCTCCCCTCAGATGCCTCTTTCTTCACCAGCATAACTCATCACACTCAATCAACAAAGCTCATTGTGAGATGGTGGTTCGACATATTATGAGGTACATTAGTCCTTGTTTCATATGAAGTGTCATATTTAATACATTGGGCATTTAAATAAGGATCATTGGTTGAAGTTGGATAATGAATCATAAGCTTAGAAGTTATGCTATTTGCCATGTTCACCTTGGTGGCCATCATTAGCCATCCTAGTCCAGTGTTGTCACTCTTGGGGAATATGGGTACTACTGGGAGGTTCTGATAAGGGTAACCCATCCCCCTCCCCCATACTTAACACTTATCATCTTGGAGCTATCGTAGTTTAAGTCATCCGGTTCGAGTTCGACCACCTCGAAGTTTGACAAAAATTCGTCTGTGAAATTTTTTGTGATAAAATTTGGCATTAAATTCAACAAAGTACAAAATTTAAAAATATATGAATAAAATGAAGATAAAAAATGAAAATATATGTAATTAAACACATGATAGAAATGAAAATAGCATGCTAACATGATTAAACAAATATTTCAAAAACATATCATCTTCTTCAAAATTTAAAAACTTGTTCAGGAAACATAACATTAAAAACATGAACATAAGATTAAAAAGTTTTACACAATTGAGCACCCAAAAAGAAAACTAGAACAGGAACACAAGGTTTATTCTTGATGTTCCCGTGGCCTACTTGTTACATCAAAAAACTCCATATCATTAAGAGCACTTAGGGCAGTGAAACCACTAGAAGCATGATCACCACTGGATTCAGGAGTAGCTCTATCACTCTCAATGTCAAGATCATCTTCTTCTCCTAATGCATCTGGAATAGGCTTAAAACATAGAGTAGAAGAATTGGCCGAGTTTTTAGCCACATTGTTTAAGTCCAATTACAAGTTGCTACGAACATAAACAAGATCTTCTAATTTTCCAGATAACAATCTATTTCTTTTCTTGGAGTGAATATGGTTGAAGGCACTCCAATTCCTTTCACACACCGATGCACTTGATCCCTGGCTCAAGACAAGAATTGCAAACTTTTGCAGTTCTGGGGCCCTTGATCCATACAAATTCCATCATACTGCTCGAGCACTTTTGAGTCTTGACCCTATCATGCTTCACTGCTATAGTTCCAAATATCCTTTCTTCTAACCTGTATGCCCTGCGATCTAACCAAAGATGCAATTGATGGATCTAGATTTAGCTTTTCAATAACCTCATAAAGTCCACTCATGACTTCTTCATCTTGATGTCTTGATACCCCAAATAATCTAGGGTCCAAATAGCATGTTGCTACGTGTAAAGGACTATGCATCATCTTCCATCTTCAATCAACTACCTCCCAAATATTCTGGTAATCAACTTCCATATTATCAAAAACCCTTGCAATGGCTTCTTTACAACAATCCACGCCTTCAACAAAACCCATACAAGGTTTGTCACCATCAACCATCTGAAGCACATCAACAATTGGACCACACATTTATAACACTTTTTCAGCATTTTGCCATGTCACTGCAATATTTGTACTTATGCAAAGCCCATCACAAGATCCCCAAATCTTGCGTAACAATGGAAGAAACTACCACTATCACCTTAGTAGGATCTTTTGTTGTTTTAGTAATGGAAGAGGTCCACCACAAGAGAGGCTTCCCTGGTGACCTCATGGGATCAAATAGCAAGTTTAGTAGCCAAGCCTATCGCCCCCTATCTTGATCACCGGTTTGTTGGTCTAGGTCTAGGAAAGAGAAGAGGTTGAAGGTGATTTTTGTACATGCTCGGAACAGGAACACTTTGCAGCATATATACAACACTTACCAAGCTAAAGTATGCAAAAATAACCTCTTTAGATGCTAGACAAGATAGATTGCAATGGCTTTTACAAATTTGCAGTAGTAAACAATTATATGACAACAGTAAATGATTTGTAACAACAACAATAATTAGTGCTCATAAATACCACAATTGATGATGAAAAGTAAGCATATAAGTTTATAACCAATAGAATATTATCCAATTGTTAGAGGAAATTTCTGAGTGAGTTAAGCCACCTTTAGATGAGTGTATGCAACAAATTAATGTAGTTTTAGATGGCTGTAGCAAACTTTTATAACAATAGCTACTAGCAAGTAATATGGTGAGTTTGCTAGGGTTAGAGTTAGTATAGTTAGTAGAGTACTTGAGAGATTTGAGAGGTTTTTATCAATCACTTTCACCACAAGGGTTGCTTCAAGACTAGTGCCTTTCTAGGGCTATGGGGTCTCAAATGCATCCAAGCTTGAAAGTTGATCTACTTGAAACCAAAAGGTAGGATCTAAACCCTAAAGTGCAAACACATTTGGGCCTTAGGCTTTAGATCTTGAGGAGGACGTCTAGGGTGCAAACACATTTGGGCCTTAGGCTTTAGATCTTGAGGAGAAGGACTTCTAGGGTGCAAACACGCTTGGGCCCTAGATATCGTTCCTCCCTTCTTGTAGCTTCAACTAGGTTGAAGATCAATTGTCTAGGGCTAAAATCCTAAAGTGCTAGCACTTTAGGGCTTTAGGGCTCTAACCCTAGGAAGGACAATTAACCAATTTTAGACAAATAAGACCTTGTGAGAGGAAGAAGCACTTATGTTCCTCTCTTAGGGTTTCAATAAACAAGACTTCTTGCAACAAAATAACATTTTCACCATGAACATTAATAGCATAGCAAAGAATCGCAGAAATTTACTTACTTCATCTAAGAAACCAAAAACATTTAACCCTAATTGCAGAAATATCCATCCAAAATCAACAAACCATCCACAAGAGATCCATTCCAAGCATAACACATGAGAGAGAAAGACCAATAACCCTTAAGGGCCGAAAATTTCAGAAGTAGTTACCCATAAAGGTGAGTAGTGATGATGATAAAATGAAATTAGGGTTAGCCTTTTTATATGAGGCTACCCTAACACTTTTGTCCACATAATATGTCAACAATAAAATATAAGTGGGGTTGCCCCTTATTTAACCTTTACAAATGCTAAAGTGCAAAAAATAAATCATAATGAGCCACATGTGTGAGACGTCAAGCCTCCTTAGGCAAGGAGGGGGCCTCCAAAGGCCACGTGGCATCAATTTGGAGCAAAGTGGGAGCAAGTGATGCCTCTCCTCATCGAAAGTCATGCCATGCATTACCCCATGAAATCACCAAACCCTAGTTGCGTCAAGCTCTAGAAGGTGACATCATCACCAAAATAGGGCCAGTGTTTAGGGTCCAGGTGCTGCGTCCAGGCCCTGTGGAGCTGCATCTCGTCTCTGCACTGTCTCTGACTGTTTTTTGTTGCAATGTCCCTGATCCTGGTGAAAATTAACCTCTGAGGTACTCTGCCCAGCCTATGGTCTTCCAGCCTATCTCTGTGCCATCATGACTGAATCTGCTCATAGCAAGCCCATTTATCCGTCGTCCAAGGTTCCAAGGATGTGAGAACCGATGTTTGAGGGTGGTGAATCACTAGATGACCCACTGCTCTCCATCACACGTGCCAAAGTCCTGTAATAAAGGCACAACGTCCTGGGTACAAGCCCAAGGCGTTCCTCAAAGAACCATGTCAGGGCCATCCAAGACAAATCAAAGCATAAAACATGGTCAGCGAAAGTTCATAAGAAACATTAGTCCTTAAAGCATGCAAAGTAAACTGTAACTTAAGATATAATCCATGTAAACAATTCTCCTCAGTATCCCCTTCAAGCATCACACCAGCCCAGGACCCTATGTGAGTTGACAAGTTTGAGTATGGGAGGGCCTTCATCCAATCCTATTAGGTGTGCCACCTGGACACGAAATAAAAGAACCCAGGTAGAGGGATAGGTCCTGAGGGAAGCAAGAATAAAGAAACCCTTCAAGAGTAAGTGTGAAAATGATATGGTTTTAAGTATTACTTCATGGCTTATGGTGTCATTTAATCCATTTCTATGAGCGCTTTGTGGAGTGTGCGCTTGCTCTTGAGTTACCCCATTCTTAGGCTCTATTTTTTCCAAACCCCTTTATTAACCATCTTCCTAGTACGCTTTATCATATTTGAAAGTTCCCTTTTATAAGGTTTCAAGCTATAGCATTGCTATTTGGGACCAGGGTGAGCACTAAAGGGGTGGAGATCAAGTTTGGACCGGCTTTTGGGATTCCTTTGCTATCATTCCTTTCTTTCTTTAGCATCATTTTCTTATTCTTTTATTAGCAGTTGCAATCAACCTTTGGGCCTTCAACCCCTCTTCTCATGAGAGAATGGACCATGACCCATTACCGAAGTTTAGTACACTATGAGAGGCTCCAGGATGGAAAGTGTTAAGTATGGTGGGGAACAAAACATTACCCTTGTGAGGGCCCCCCAGTAGTACCCCTTTTCCTTGGGCGGTGACAACACGGGACTAGGGCATAAAAGCTGACCACCAAGGTGAAACAAGGCAATTGACACAATTTCCCAAGCTAGTGATCCATTATCCAACTTCAACCAAAGATTCTCATCCACATGCCCGACAAATTAAGCACAACACTTTGCATGAAAGGACTAACATACCTCATGGTGACGATGGCTTACCATCTTCCATAATCTAGGTTGCTTGGATGTGATGAACCTTGGTTGACCTGTAGCTGTAAAGGTGAATGAGGGGGGCTGCTGGGCTTCCATTTGTGGACATGCTAATCATCGTCATGGTCGGGATCATATTCTCCATTGCGGGCCATGAGACATGACCTCCTCTAGTTACCCCTAGGCACGGGGGGGTAGCATGCCAAAAGATGTTGCCTAGCATTATTTCTTCTACATTCTTTCCCTTTGCTTTTTTTGAAAGGTGAGATCTCTCCCACTCAACATTGCAGAAAATAGCTCTTAAGCTTGTTTTTTCTTCAACAACTTTTTTCAGAGTAATGTAAAATGTGGCAAACCTTGTTTGACAAGGGCTCAACAACTCTCTAGTTGCATTTTTTCTATATATGCTCAATGTCAGACGATGGTTAATGAAAAAGTTTACAATTGCTCTTGCTCTTCGAATTGTCTCATTGATCCATGGAAATTTGGCTAAATCATGTAGCAATAGATCTAAGCAATGAGCTGCACAAGGGGTCCGATAAATGCTCTTATGCTTCTCCATAATCATCTTTCCTGCACCGACACAATTTGAGGCATTATTGGTGACAAGTTGAACAACATTTTCCTCACCAACCTCTTGAATTGTTTCATCCAAAATTCTGAAAATATATTAAGCTATCTTCACTTGATCGATTTCATTAATTGCCTTAAAAAAATACCACTCGAGGGCAATAAACAAGCACATTAATCAATGGTCGATGGAATAAATACTTCCAAGATTGTTTAATACTAGCCAACCTCTTTGTCACTCTTTCCTTTGTTTTCTTTAGCAGTGTGGTCCTTAAAGCCTCGGACCCAGGAGGAACATACCCCTTGCCAAAATCCACAACCTTTTTGAATGCATTTTTAAAATATGGGTTTTCAGCCACATTAAAGGGAATTGCAAATGCATAAAAAAAATCGGTGATTGCATCATCGACTTGTTGCTTCTCTAAAGGTTTCCATAATCCATTTTGTGTTGATGCTCCACTTGTTTTTGTTGGGGTGGAACTTGATCCATTGAAGACTGAGGTTAAAGAAGGATTTCCAGGTGAAGAAGACATGTCAATCTCCCTCTGAATTCATTGCCTATTCATTTCCTTTCTTTCCCTTTCCGCTTTTGATTTGTCATAGTCTCGCTGCACTGTATCTTTCTGCTCATCGGACATTGCTGGGCATCGTTCCATGCCACCTCCATTTCCATTAGTAATACTAAGCAGGTGGTCCACTGCTCTTGTTAAGGTACCAGTGAAATGTTTTCCACATAATTGACAAATACAATCTGCCCCTTCCCTCTTCACATATTTCCATGCCTCAACAGTGGACTTTTGATGTGCCATCTATTAAATTTTTGTTCAATGTACTTTGCTCACTGTGCTCTGCTTAGAACCTAGAAGATTGGGTTTGGAAAGTTTTAAAATTTTTGTTTAGTGTTAAAACTTAAGTGTTGGGTATGGATAGAGGCAAAGTTGAAAACAGTAGTGAATACAAAATATTTTATACACTTAAGTTTAAAAAAAATAATTTTCATGCATAGACTACAACATACAAGTTACAAAACTTACAACATAGAAAATGTTCAGGTTTAATTTTTTTCATGCAGAGGTTAATGTCTTAGAACTCT
>JZKD02S1999898.1:124073-140286 GCA_000966675.3 Picea glauca
CTCCTTATTCCTCCATCTGGTTCCCTGTTTGTGCCTGACTATAGTCTACGGGAACATATAGACTACTAAGTCACTCCCTGCTGGCCTAATCTTGGGGATGGGACATCACAATGAGGGCACTCAATCCGAACCATGAAAACCTGAAAATGCGTCCTCTCTGTCGAACTCGACTTGGCAGTTGGGGCTTGGAGAAAACACATGTCAAAAACCTGTGTATGTGGAGTTTGGACAATGGCGATGTGCATGTGGGTCATGGTCGTGGCTATAGCGTGTGGTGAGATTCGAGAATACTCGTCGAATGAACGAGTCTATGGCTGCAGCTTGCAAATTGCAAGCCTTGACACACATGGATTTCACAGCTTGACCCTTGTTTGGACTCTTGAAGTTGGAGGTGCACTGTGCAACATCGAGCTCTAGGCTCCAGTTGATTCGTGCTTCGTGGAATTGATAGACACTGGATAGTTTAGGTGCAGATGACAAAGGAAGCTGGGCAAGCCACAGTGGGGAGTTGTTGCTGGTCGGTCGAGACTGTTCGGGCATAGGAGTAGGCGGAGGGGGAAGCTGGGTTGTGGGTTGGGCAGAGGATAGTTTAGACACTAGAGTTTGCATTTTGTATTGGAGTGGGTGGTGGAGGAGGTTGGCTGCTTAGTGTTGGACGGTGACTATACTAGTGACTATGTACAGTAGTTAAGCGTTGCACGGGGGAATGAGGTCGAGCTCGACTTTGGAAGATGTGAAACTGGTGGGAAAAAGAAAACCGACATGGAGCGGGGAAAAAACCACATGAAAATTGCCCTGTGGTTTCGATTTTTTTTTAAAATTTCCTTGTTGAATTTCAAAGCTGTTTTTTTTCCTTTTTGAATTTATTTGCCATTAAATTCGTATCATATTCTAATTCGAGTTCAGGTACCGGTTCGATTTGAAGTTCGCCGAATCTGAATCGAATTAATTCAGGTTCTCTTAAAATTCTGCAAATCGAATTTCAAGGCGAAAATTCGCCAAATGTAGTTATTCAGGTCGCAGTGTACTAAACTTTGGTGATGGTTTTACATGTATCCCAAAGGGGGCCATGGTTCATTTTTCTATGAGAAGAAGGGATAGAATGCGAAGGTTGATGCGGTTGCTATAAAAATAAAGAAAGAATGTTGTAAAAGAAAGAAAGAATGGGATAATGAATGGCCAACTGTAAAAGCCCAAGGCCAACTTTAGCTCTACCCCCTCTAATGGCAATCACCTCTTGTCCCGATGCACCGAATGCACATCTATACAGGACTGTATCCTAGCAAGAAAAATGAAAGAATAATGCTTGAAACCTGCAAAGGGAACTTGCAAATAATAAATGAATATCAAAAGGCAAGAAAAGGGGTTTGGAATGCAAAACGTACCGAGGAAAGGGTATCTCAAGCAAAAAGCGCTCCCTCTACAAAGGCACTCATGGAAGTGGACCAAATATGGTACCTTGCATGTTAATGATTCTGTTTCCATGAAGTAATCCCAACACGCTTCATTATCACACTTACTCTTAGATGGTTTCTTGGGAAATATCCCTCTACCTCGGTATTGCCACACCTAATAGGGTCTTTTGATGGTCCTCCCATACCTAAATTTGTCAATTTGCATAAAGCCTTGAGCTAATGTGAAGTTTGAAGGGGATGCCTAAAGAGAATTGTTTATTTGGCTTTTGTATCAATATATGGCTTACTTTGTACGATTCTAAGGACTATTGCCCCTTGTGATTGTTGGTTTTACTTGATTCCATGGCTTTGACTGACTTGGGTGTAGCTGACATGGTCTTTGGAGGACATCCCTGTGATTACCACTAGGATGTTGTGCACTTTATGCAAGACATAGCACGTGTGATGCAGAGCGTTGGGCCACTTGATGATTTGTCTCCCTCCGATACAATATCTCACACCTCTTGGACCTTGGACGATGGACAGATGAGCTCTTACTTTGCAGATAAAGTCATGCCAACGCACAAATGGGCTAGAAGCCCACACCTTGGGCATTGTACCTCAGAGGTTATTAGGCGTTTGGATGGAGGACATTGCACTCACACATGATTGGATACCATGCAGAGATGAGATGCACCTTCATTTCACCTTGGACGCCGGTCTTTTTCACCTTGGACATTGAGCATATGGATGATGACATCATGGATTGGGGCTTGCTTGCCATTGAGGCACTACTTTGATGAGTTGGGATCTTTAATGACGAGACATGACCTTTGACGAGGAGAAGTCATCTTCCACCATACTTGGCACCTTGATGATGAGATGTGGCCTTTGTAGGCCTCCTACACCTTCCTAGAGCATGACGTCACCCACACATGTGGCTTTGGAAGGCTTATTTTGATGTTTTAGCTTGATTATCTATTGTTTGGGGCTACTTGAGGTGTCAACCCTACTTGTATCATGGATCATTGTTGTTTTAGACATTTATGTGGACATGTGTGCTAGGGTTGCCTCATATAAAGAGGCTAGCACTCATTTGTATCAAAACACAACTCACACTTGTGATTCATCACTACTATTTGCTCTCTCTTCTCTTTTTCGCAATGGATAACTAGGGCGCACTTTTGGATTGAAGATCTTTGTGGATGCTTTGTGAATATATGCATGTGTTTATGAATAAGAGTGTTGTTCTCCAACATTACCTTAACTCCTTTGAAGGAGCTTTACAATTTACCCTCAATGATCGATTGCCTTCAACCCTAGAAGAAGCTTAAGGTACTGCCCGCTAGATTGAAGAGAATCTTAAGTTCGGTGGTGTCATCTATCAGGTCAATTTTTTGAACAATGATGACATCTGGGAGATAAATAAGGAAAGCATGGGAGGACTAGAGCATGACCTCCTAGAGATTCTAGAGGTAGAAAACAATACTTTCCATAGGAAATGGAGCACAGGTTTCTCAAACACGAAAGATGCCTTAAATTTTTCAAAACAACATGAACCCTCTGAGGATCTAAGTATCTCTGAAAGAATCACTCCGTTAGAAAGGTCACTATCACAAATCCAAAAGCCACTTTCTATGAGACCTCCTCAAACAATAAAATCTCATGCTCCAAGAGAACAAATTTGTCTGAAGACTTTGGACCTACAAAATGTTGCAAGACAAGAAAATGATCCTAAACCCTGGTCATGCAAGGATTCGTATTTTGAACGTTATCACCCAAAGGCTACTCATGAGAAACCTAATTTTGTAGATTCCATATTCACCTTTTTCACGCCAAGTCAAACCCAAGAAAATCAAGACATGAGGAAGCCTAGGATTGAATACTTTGGCCAAACAAATGAGAACTCAAGGGTAAATCTTGAAGAACCCCAGGTGTATACTAGCAATCTACCTCGACATTTCCCAAAACCTGACAATAATAGGACCAACCTGAGCACTAGTATGGCCTATATCCTACAAAAGGTTAAAAGGATTCGTGAAATGTTGGAAATCCCTTCTTTGACAAAGCAAATCCCAGATGACCAACTATCGTCCGAAGAAACTTCCACGCTATTACAAACTGGTCATTTTGAGCAAACCCCCTTTCAGGGACATAGTGACTACAACTCAGTGGATTCATGCTTATTTCAAGTTTGGCCCACTATTCCCTCGACAGAAGAAGACAATATTAGTAAGGGAAAGGGTGACCAGAATATTCCTAGCAATCACGAGAACAATATTGCACTAGGTAATGACGAAGTGTTGCATTTGCACGAAACATACATAAGGGATAGTGCTTTGGTGGGACCCCGCCCCATCGTTCTGGAGCAAGAAAGAGATACAAATTGGGGTGATTATCTTGACGATGCATCTGACATCTCTGAAGACTTGGATGATTATTCTTCTACATAAGAAGATGACTATTTGATGAGGTTTAGAAGGAAAGGAGTTGGCTTCGTCAAATGGGAAGGGGATGATATCGGAACTAGTAAAACACACGAGCCAACCAAATAAAGTCTTCCTGTATTTTCCCTTGATGATTTGCCTTTTGTTTCAGAGGAAGACTTCGATCAAATACAATGGCCAAAGAAGGAAGAGTATCAGCAACTCCTAGACAAATACAAGGACAAAGAAGTTGGGACTGTCAAATTGTTAAAGAAAGAAGAAGATGGCATGTTGATCAAGCCATCCCAGCAAGAAGTCTTCACAGCAAAACCCCACCCTCCTCCCTCAAGACAATACACCAGGGTTGTACAAGAAACAACTAGATTAAGACCAAGGATTACAAAAAGGGAGATACGGTCTAGATGTGGGACACAAAGAAGGGAGAGCCTACTAATGTCAAGGGAAATGCACAATTTTGGCTTGGACCCTTCAGAGTTGGGAGGAAGTCAGTGAATGATGCCTACTATTTGTCTACATTGGAAGGAAGAAGGCTCCCATTACCAATTAGCAGGCACCTCCTCAAACCCCATCAAGGGGCAGAGACTTGACTTCACAGGTAAGTAGAGGTAAGTAGGTAGGCATTTGCATTCATTGTGTATACCATCTGCATTTCATGCTAGAGTAGTTTGTATTTCCATTTGTATATATGCTTGCTTTCATTTTTTGTACTATATATATATGAGTCGGGGGTGATATCACCACCCCAAATGATTACTAATAGGCTTATGTTGAGATCAAGCAGGTCATAGGTTATGCCAAAGATGCTGAAGTTCTCATGCGCTCTACAATGAGCACATGTCCCCGAGTTGGAGCCAGATGTTATCCCCTAGCCTAGGGATAATTAAGGAGATTATGTCTTGAGGCCCATAGGTCCTAGACATGGAGTACCGAGAGCCAGATCGACTTGAGCATGGCCCTGGAGGGCCCATCCTTTTCTTCTTCAACCCCTCCACTTTGTCAGAAGCAACAACATCCATCACATCGACCTGGTCCTTCAATAGAAATGGGTCTTGCTCCATGAGGTAATGAGTCTGGGTATCATGGTATGTGTCACTCTGATTCTAAAAAGATTTGAATATGTGCATTTAATACTTTTTACTTCTAACGTGTGTTTGGACCTTATGCCTTTCCACTTGACCACACCTGGGGGGGAATGATAGGATGCCCTAGTAAGCTGGTTCCCATAGGGTTTGAATTGCCATTGAGGGGGGGTTCATGAAAGGTCATCATCTGTTCCCACCATACTTACCACTTCTCATCTTTTTTCCTCTCATCCATCCCATACACTGGTCCGGGCATTGGGTTTTCCAATAAAGCAAAGGGTTGTACCTTACCTTGTGGGAAGAAGGGGCTGCACGCCCAGAGGGTAAAAGTAGCTGGCAAAAGATAAGAGCCAAAAGAATGAAACCTTTAGATGCTTTGCCCAAGGATCCCTGAGAAAGCAATAAAAGGCTTCTTAGCAAGAAACAGAGGAACCCGTAAAAATAATAAATCAAGACCTAGTTGGAGGATAGAGGGTCTCATCACGAGCTAGCCTATTAGGTCCATGGGCATGTAGCAGTATGACACTACCATTCAGTTGGTCACCACGCCAGGGTAGTGGCTCTTGGTGGGATAGCCAAGAGAAAGGGGGTCTCATCACGAGCCAACCTTCTCATTTCTGTGAAATGCTTGTGGGTAACATTGTCACCACTGGTCACCATGCCAGGGCAATGCCCCCTAACTAGTCTCTTGAAAGAAAAAGCAAATAAGAATAAAAAATAAAAGGCATGCATGGGCTTGGAAACATTTGCATCCATGACAAGGTGGAACTCACCCTCTTCGGAGGCACCCACAGGTAAGCCATACATTTCCCTGTTATCACTGCACCCATTTCCCAGACATCCCTTACCACCTCATCCACTTACATGGCTTGGATTTGTCTTCACCCGAAAACATCCCACATCCAATGAGCACTAGCCCAATAGGACATCCTAGCGTCCCCTCCAAACCTGGCTTGCAGAATAGCATAACGTCTTTGAGCACTTATCTGGGAAAGGGGGTTTCATGCACATGTTTAAATAACTTGATGATTAGATGTGATTGACATTGCTATGATCCCCGCGACTTATGAGCCCATGGAGGGCGTACTTGTTGATGTTGCAGGGCCACACTCGATGGACAGGTACATATGGGGAGATGATTAGTTCATACCTCCATAGGGCCAAAATCCCACTAGATGGATGCAGAGACAGATCAGGGGTTTGCACCGGAGAGAGAGGAGGACGTTCCACCAGGAACAACCTGGCAGGCCTGGACCCAAGGGGGTCTTTCCCTTCTCACCATGATGTAGTTCTTGGAAGGCCCATGATGTCACCCATGTGACCCATGACGTCACCCAACGTTTTGGACACTTTGGAGGTAGTTATGTGCCAAGTGGAGCGTGTGGCAGGATCTAGAGGCTTAAGGAGGCCTAACGTTTTGCTCTTGGAGGCCAACGTTGCCCTAAGAAGGCCTAACGTCACCCTAAAAGGGCATGACGTCATCCTTTCAACTTGATTTAGGGTTTTGTTATGTTATTTAATGTAAAAACTTGATATTACATGTAAATTGGCCATGTCGGCCTTTTTGACCTAATTCTGGTCATTGGAAATTTGAAACTGTATAAATAAGGGAAAAAGCTCTTGTATTTTTCATTATCTTTCACTCACACTTGTGAGAACTGAAATTTGCACCCTATCTAGGGTTTTTTGGCTGAAATTTTAGGTGCACTTGTTGAGGAAGGCTAAATTTGGAGTATTTGGTAAGTTTCTTGGTGGATGTGTTCAACTAGGGTTTTACTTGATGATTCTTGATGTATGTAAGTGAAATTTCTGCAAATTCTTCTTAATTGAATGGTTATAGTCATTTTTATCTTGCATTTACATTGAGATTATGAAATTGCTTGTTTAAACCCTAGGAAGACTAACACATGTTATTGTCCTAGCTTTAAAAGCCTTCACCTACTAGATCTTGTCAAGAGGCCAATTTTCTTGAAGCATTTGCTAGGGCCTTGACATTGCAACACCCTAATTTTACTTGATTCATCTTAGCCGATTTTGCTTCATCGAGTTAAAGAGGGAGGAAATTCTACTAAGGCCTAGGGTTACCTACACCTTAGTAGCTAATTTCCCCTAGGGTTTGATAGTTGGAGCTTTGGGTTACCAACACTCCATCTATTTATCCCTCTTGTCTTTAACTCTCCTACTATCATTTTTCTTCAACATTTGCTGCCATATCATTGACTCCATTTGCCCTAAAGCACTAGTCTAAGTCCCCTTTTGAGTGATTGATCAAAACAACCATCAAAACTTATTCCTTGAGCTTCCTACTAACCATTTCTAACATTAGATTAACTTAACCTACTAACATTATTGCTGCTGTTACTAAAGTAAGCTACAACTATACATTGCAGCATTAAAAGCTTCTAAAAGCAATTGAAAAGGTTGATTAATGCATTTCCTTGTTTGCTTCTAATAAATGCTAGTATTATGATGTTAAAACTTAATGGTTGATGATTCTTAGGCATTCTGAAGTTGTTTCGAGACATTTAATGTGAAGTATTACCTCATCAATATTGCTGTTATAATTTTCTGTTTACTTCATCATTATCAGCCAATTGCTTTTATTGAGAAAGTCTGTGGTTTTATGAAGTGCTAACCAACAAGTTGTACTTGCAATATATATAGTTTCTCGTTGCTTTGTTCCAGGTAGGTACACCTTGATATATTATCATTTCATTGGTTATAAAACCGGGACTTTTTGATCAGTGGTGACTTGTGAGAGGGGATCTTTTATTAGCCATTTTGACCTTGCCTTCTCAAACCCCCAGGTCATTGGGGACGTCTCCCTTGGGCCCACAACCCTAAATAGAAAGAAGAATCCTATTGAGGTGACAGTGATAGGATACCCTCAAGTTATACCAATTTTCTCTCCTTTACCTTTCCTTCTATCAAAGTACAAATTGTGCGATAACAGGGCCCAAGGAGAGAGGGTGCACCTCATGAAGGAGGCTGCTAGTGGAGTGTTGGACCCTTGCCCAAAGGGGGGCACACCACTTAGTGGAGAGTGGGGTCCAGCCCAAGAGGGGTGCCCCAATCTCAGCCATTGAGGCCCAAGGCTTGGCACACATCTCAAGGTGAATGGGGGCTACTAGGGAGATAAAAGGAGGCTGAGGGTGAGAGGATAGACACCATTCCTCATTTGTGAGTTGAGCAAGAGAGGTGCTGAAGGAGGGTGCTAGGTTGAGGCAATTGTTGGCTGTGGAATAGGGCAAGAGCAGAGCTGAAGGAGGGTGCTTTGGCTGAGCCAAATCTTCAGGATGAAGAGGTCGTACAACAAGCCATTTTCAACAAGAGAATCAGGCCGTATCAGAGGCAGTACAACAGATAACCAGAAGGCGATTTCAGGCCGAATTTTATTAGCAGCAGAGGTAGAAAATCAGGGCCTTTGCTGACCGAATTCCAAAGAAAAAGGGGGCTGAGAAGGAGGCCGTACATGCTGTAAAGTACTGGGCTATACATGCCGCACTTTGCTGGGTCGTCCAACCTCAACTCTGTTGGGCCAAATTGCTGTAAATTCAGCTAAGTTTCTGCTGTAAGAAAATTGTATTTTTGTGCTGTAACTTGCCAGTCCTCTGAAGCCAATAAAGCACCTCCTTTGCTTGTTTTCCCCACACTGGGGTTTCGAGGGTATATCTAGTGTCTTGTATAATTTTTGTGCTTGTTTTCTGTATGTTTCCGCTGTGATTTATGATGTTATAACTCAGTTGTAGGTAAATTGCATAATTTTGAAATTTATAACATGTATAAATTTATGTTTTAAGTGAATTATTGGCATTTAATATCAGTGTCTGAGTTATTAGATTTCAACAGTAAAGTGATAAATGCACCGAGGCCAAGAGATGCATACAGACTCTAGACCAAAGTTACAAAAATCGTATCCGCGAAAAAAATTGCCAGGGGTCCAGAAAACATTGTTTCGGATTTATCGTGAAAACATTGTTTTGGATTTATCGCGAAAACATTGTTTCGGATTTATCGCGAAAACATCGGCAATATATCGACAAACTTAAAAATCGATTTTTCCCAATTTTCCCCGATGTTTCCCTATTTTTTCTCAAAAAATTGCCAAAAAATCGATCGATTTTTCCTGCGATTTTTTTTTAGAAATTATCGTTTTCTGGATCAAATCACGATTTTGGCGATTTTTGTAACAGAGCTCTAAACACATGACCATGTGGGAAATGACATAGGTGCGCAAGATTGTGGGCGGACTAGCCCTAGAATGTGTGATCACCCCTACAATACAAATCAATGACTCCATAAAACAATGTGTCCTAATAGATCCACCCCAAGACCTCCAATCCTATCTAGGATGAAAGGCATCTTTACTAGCATATTCTCACACGTGTGAGTGTTGTTATGGCACATTTATTGAGCACCCAATTTTCTAGAACATTCGCTCACACATGTGGGTTAGTTGGGTTAGTTAGAGGTTGTTACAACACATTGGACAACTAATTGGAGAGTGCCCTCATTTATTGATATATGTGTGAGTTAGTTATAGGTTATTGGAACATTTCTTAGGGGCACACTTCTCTCTTGAAACCATTTTACTCACACGTGTGATTTGTTGAGGTAGTTGGAGCTTTTCGAGGGGACACACCTCTTTCCTTGGGCCAAGATCCACACGTGGTAGTTATCACTATCTTGAGCAGTGTTATTAAAACTGGCCTGATCCGACAAAACCGGTCGGTCGGATTGACCATCTGAGCAAAAACGGTCAGACTGGTGACCTGGAACCGTTTTTGGCCGGTTTCGTACTAAACTAGCCGGTTCCATACCGGAACAGATTGATACCGTACAACACCCGTACA
Organism: Picea glauca; assembly: GCA_000966675.3. NCBI lineage: Eukaryota > Viridiplantae > Streptophyta > Pinopsida > Pinales > Pinaceae > Picea > Picea glauca. The sequence continues at coordinate 133,850 of JZKD02S1999898.1, forward strand.
GTGCACTTAAAGGGGTGGATTTCAAATTTTTTTAGGGAAAAAAAAACAAATTTCTACCAATTTATGTACATTATGTAGAGTTTTAGAAACTAGAAGCTGTGTTTTCAATTTAGAAACATCCAAAAGCTCCACAAAAGAAAAAGAAATGATCAAAACATGGTCTTAAAATGAGCAATAGGTTTCAAAACCAATTTTCCAGTGGTTGATTGATTACGACTGATTAAGCTTTTATTCTGACATGCACTCTATTTACCTTGATATGTGCATGTGATCAACATAGATGGAGGTATGAATAGCATACAATAATATGCCTCCACTCCATTAAAGATGGGGACCTCATTACACACATGTAGGTCCACCTAAAAGGCAGTAGTGGAACACAACTGTTCACCCAATTAACTAAGAATTCCTAATGATTTCAACATAATGCACTCATGGCTTAATTCATGGCCCACACAACGAAACAAATACATTGTCACACAATAATAATAATTCTTGTATCAACTAGATGTATAAGCAACTAAGAGAAAAATCAACTACAAGACAAAATATCACAAAGCAACCAACTTAATGTTGACACTCTTTACAGTGAATGGAGCACCAAATTTGTAGAAGAGAGGCAACGTGACAAATATGAGAATCTTTGCATATTTGTGTATAAATGGTTTGGATTCATATTTATGCACATGAATATATATGTTTTTTTCAAAATTTGAATATTTTATGTAGTTTTTGGTCGACTGGTTTTTTTTCGGTCCGGTCCAGTTTCCGGTTCTGATAACATTGATCTCGAGGAGTTTGTTACATGATGATTGGGTTGACCTACCAAAGGAGGGAATTAGTTGTTGATTTGACTCCTTCCACTTGCTATTTTGAGGAAGGTTCCCATTTAGTTGAGATGCCTATCTTATCTTGATGTACATGTGGTATCTWGTCTACCATTTTTTATTATTGTTGAYCTCATCCTCTCTAGTTAGTCAAAGGATTTAATATTTAGTTAGAGATCTAGTATTATTTTATTTTGAGGTTGTTGAGCTCTTMATCTATAAAAAGAGCCCCTTCCTTCTTGTATTGTTGTTGGATATCATTGGAATAGACAGTTACTAGTATTTTTCCAAGGATTCTTTGTGATTGTGCATGTACAACTATTTCATGTGTGGTGAAGATTTCTTGGAGCAATTTGGAGACCTTGTTTTGCAAGTGTAGATGGACAAAATTGACTTGGAGCCATAGATATTGGGTATGTGTTATATTCTTTGCATGTTTGTGTGTGGGGTGTGTTGGATTTTAGCTATTTTCACTATTTTTAGCGGTTTGCTAAATTAATCTCGGGTTAAGGGATTAGGGTTTTGGTAGCGACAAGATACCTAAATTATTGTATATTGTATTGTGAATGGTTAAATTAATACAATGAAGAATTGAAAGGTGCGGCACCAAGGAAGGCTGGTATTCTCCCGGTTAAGGGTTTCCAATGTAAATCTCTGTGTACGACTCTACAATGAGAGTTGTTTGATGTTGAGATCCATGCTTATGAAATTGTTGGTAAAGTAAGTGACCTACAGAAGAGAGATATCCACACACATTGAAGTGATGGTTCATGGGTTTATGAACCATGGTGAGTGACACATGGAAATGGAGTATAGGCAGAAGCGCATTGAGGATGAAGTACTCGGTGAATGAGTGCTTTGGCTCAATGTATTTGGAGCAAGGAGGGATGTTGGTAAAGAAGCTGGTAGATGCTTCTTGCATCATTTGCTTAGGCATACAATGGATTGATGTGGAGCATAGGCAGAAATGCATTGTGGATGAAGTGCTCGGTGAATGAGTGCTTTGGCTCACTATATTTGGGGTAGGGAGGGATGTTGGTAAAGAAGCCGGTAGATGCTTCTTGCATCATTTGCTTGGGCATACAGTTGATCGACATGGAGCATAGGCGCATTAAGGAAGAAGTACTTGGTGAATGAGTTCTTTGGCTCACTATATTTAGAGCAAGGAAGGATGCTGGTAAAGAAGCTGGTAGATGCTTCTTGCATCTTGTGCTTGAGAAAATAGTGGTTAGATAAGTGCTTGGTCTATGTAATTGTATTTGGAGCAGGAGGGATGCTTGCAATGAAATAGTTCGATGTTTCATAGCATCACGTGTTCATGCATACAATTGTAATTATTTTTATGGAGCTGGCTTTTATCATTGTAAATGGGCATATGGCTGTAAGACCTATTTAGGCATGCATACCCTGGTTTGATGGTTAACCGGTATAAAGTCTAGATGTAGACCTGTTAACCCCTAGATTTTCACCCTTGAAAATCTTGAGGGTTAAGAGCCAACATGCAACACTTTGGTTGGCATACTGAGATTTTCCCAGGGTTTTAGCACCTATGTTGAGCAGAAGGTTGGTTCACACACGAGGTAGGTACATGATCAATACATGGTTACTTAGTTCAGAGTCACAGTCTACTTGATTTCCATGCATTTTTGAGAGAGAGATGTATACATACATGTGTTGCTACTTTTTAGGAGGCACGGTTTGAGTGGGTCTCCTGACAATTTGAGGCAGTTCAGAGCATACAGTATGAGTCCTTGTAGGATTCTAGGCCCGATGACACTTTTTTCGGGCGACATGCAGGAACTTGCTATTTTTGGCAGGTTGTGATCCATGCCCCAGATTCAGATTCCGAGAGCACAGTATTGATCCTTGAGTCATCCAGAGGCCTTTGGACCTTTTTTCCGGATGATGTCGCCTAGATTACTATTTTTAGCAGGTTGAGCATCAAGGCCCGCATGACAATTCTGATTGCATATTTGGATCCCTTGTAGAAATATGAGATTAATGAGTATGAAGTCAAGGGTATTCAGACGACTTTCTATTTTTGGCAGTGGCAGTGTCATCCCTGTCATCCAGGGTGATGTGGATAGTTTTCCTAAAAATAGGACCAAGAATCGGGTCCTATATTTAGAGGATTCTATTTTTAGGGGACCCTATTTTTAGAGTTCCTATTTTTAGCGGGTCCTATTTTTAGCTGCCTCTATATTTAGCAGGTCCAGTCATCATCCACGCAATGCCAAGTGGCATCCTCAGAGGTCAACATGTGGCAGTTCTTCAGTTAGATGTGGCATCCACCTAAGCTATGGCGCACGTTCCCAATATTAGGGGGGTCGCATGAGTTCACTAGAGTTATCTCCATCATGCTTAAGTCAATTGAACCTCCACTCTCGAGTTGACTTGGGTTTTTTTTCCACTCTCACTTTCACTCATCCTTTCTCCATTAACTCGCCGCCTTCTTTCTCATGCAGGTGTACGCATAGATAGTTGACTGGCATCATGTCTCAGTCAACTCAGACTAGCTGTTAGTTGACTTTCCTCATGCATACCATGCGCCTCACTTCACCCCTCTTCTCACTCACTTAGCTTGCCATTCACTCATTCATGCGCTTTCAAACTCACACTCACACTCAGTCATCTCACTACTCCTCCCCACATCCACTTGGACTCTATTCTTACCCTCTCATGTGTCCCTCTTAACTCCTTGAGATCTATGCCCCCTCTAGCTGTATATTGGAGGTTTGCCATGGGTTATTTGGTCGGTTCTTAGCAGGAGCAGCATAGTGTCTTTCTCATTCTTCTCTCTCTCTCTCTCTCTCTCTTGTCTAGTGGCGTGTCATTGAGCAAAGTAGTCATTGTATCAGTGGTGAGCTTCCCAACTGTGGCGCAACCAACCCTCTTGTAAAGCTGGATCAATAAAGAAGCTTGTGTTTATTGTTCGAACCTCTCTTCTTGACGGTATTGTGGTGAATTTGCAAAATCTGATATGTCATTTATGAACTATTTACTGTGATGGTATCAATCCTTTGAGTAGTTTTTTTTGCTTTTTACCATTCTATTATCATTGTGCTAACTCTGCAGGTTCCCTCCTGTTAAATTATGATCTTGATTCAATATTGTAAGTTTCTTTTACTTATGACTGTACTTTTAACTTAGATTCTTAATGCATAATCAAAACTGAACAGTAAAAACCATAGAGAATAACCAACATGCATTTTCACACCATACGTACCCTGAGGAAACCCTATACAGGGAGAAAAACCCCAACAAACAAACTTCCTTTATTGCAAAGATAATGTATGACCACTTACAACATATCCACCATGAAAACTCTGCTCTTAAAGAGCTTGCCAATGACTCTAACCTGACTGTAGACTACTGAGAGACTATGCTGTTATAAGCTCCTGTTATAGATCAGCATTGAAGGTGTAACTCGCTGCCTTCTTGGACTGATATGCTGCCCTTTAATGCACTGATACTGCTGCCTGTTATTGGACTGATTCACAACCCTAAAATGGACTGATATTGTGCCCTGTTATGGACTGTTATAGCAACCTCCTGTGTATTGATATTTGCTGCCTATATGGACTGTTATAGTAGCCTCCTGTGGATTGATATTAGCTGCTGTTATAAGCCTCTTTCTGGACTGATATACACCAGCACCGTGGGTGTATTTTGCTGCCCTCTAACAGAAATATTTGCAGCCTGCTAACTGATATATATGCAGCCTGCTAACTGATATATATGTGCAGCCTGTTAACAGAGATATATACCAGCACTGATAAAACACTTGCTGCCTTTCACCCTCACACTACATAACCCATGTGAACAATGAAGGGTCGACCTCTGCTTATAAAGGAGTAGAGAGGAGAAGGAGAGGGCTCGAATTAGAAACTTGTTTGCATGCTTGACATAACTCAAATTTACACTTTAGTTCGAATTTAGAACTAGACTTTAGACCTCAGTTACAACTCACCCTTGACTTGACAATGCATGTGAACTAACTCAGCATGCACATGTCATGCATGCATGCAACATGCAACTCAACATGCAACTAGACATGCATGCAACATGCATGCACGCGACATGCAACAAGATTTGCCAACTTGACTTTGACTAGACATACAACTTGAATTTGACAACTCATCCTTGACATTCAACTCAACTCTTTACAACTCAACTTAAGGCAATTCAAATTTCTTCATGGTGGATGGTGTTACACGTGCCAATGCACTAGATCAATACATTTACATCATTTGCAATATTAGGAAGATTGTTTGTTTCTAGCTCATAGGAATTTTATGTTCAACTTAACTTTTGTTAGATGCCTTGACTTTTGTTCATGGCTCACAAGGCTTGACTAGGCTCACAGAGTTTGTACATTCCCCCTGACTTTTGCACTAGTCTGTCTATGCTCATAGAGGTTGTACCTTCCCCCTGACTTTTGCACTAGACTGTCTATACTCACAGAGGTTGTACGTTCCCCCTGACTTTTGCATTAGACTTACATCTTGACTTTTGTCTTAGACATACAAAACTTCTGCCTTTGCTTTGGCTAGACTCACAAGATCATATAGCATCTCGTTCGTCCTGACTTTGGGTTTGACTCACAGAGGTTGTACGTTCCCCCTAGATTTTATCAATAACTCACAAGATTGGTTGATTCTCCAAATCTCCCTGGCTAGCCTCAGAGTGGCCCATATGGCCTCTCATTGGAGAATGACTGTCGACGCTGCCAAATTTAACACTCCCTCTCAGCGAGGGAGTCATTCTCAACCACACCAAGCTTGCCTCTCAGCTGCAAAAACTGTCTCAACGACAATGGCTTGGTCAGGATATCAGCTACCTGCTCGCTCGTGGCTATGTACTATAGCTTTTCAGTTTTTCTCTGGACGAAGTCTCGAATGTAGTGGTACTTCATGTCAATATGTTTTGACCTGTCGTGAAATACCGGGTTCTCTGTCAGTTTTATGCAACTTCGATTATCACAATGAACCACTATCGTCTCGAGCTTGTCATTGAACAATCCATAAACCAATTTTTTGAGCCATACTGCTTCCTTGCCAACATCACTTGCTACAATGTACTCAGCCTCTGCTGTACTCTGTGCAATGGATCCTTGTTTCCTGCTTGACCAAGAGATTATAACAGATCCTAAACTGAAGCAGTATCCAGAAGTACTCTTCCGGTCCACTGGGCTTCTTGCCCAGTCAACATCTGCAGACCCATGCAAAAATAGACCACCACTGGATGTATATCTCAGACCATAGGTAATGGTCCCCTCTGAGATATCTCAAGATGTGCTTTGCTGCTATCCAGTGTCTGTCTCGATTCAACCGTGATCTGACTCGTTGCAATTAGTGCATAGCATATATCTGGTCTGGTATGGATCATATACATCAATGATCCAATCAACTGCCTATACATGGTGGGATCCACCAAATCCGAGCCTGTATTAGAATCATGTAGCTTCCTGTTGCCGTCCTAATACACACTTGCTAGCAGGCTGGTTGTTTGGGTCGAGAGTTGGCTGCTGAGAGAAAGATGGGGCCTGCGGGGGCAATGAGGAAGGCGAAGGGGTTGGAGCGGCTTTGTGATGTTGCTTGTTGTCGGAGG
>JZKD02S1999898.1:147297-160173 GCA_000966675.3 Picea glauca
TGGCCTCGACACAATGTCCCAGACATTGTTCTTTAGAATAGACCTGTATTCCTCAAGCATGGCATCCTTCCATACTTGTAATTTATCTGCTTCTTCAAACGAAGAAGGTTCGACATCACTGATGATGCTTATCAGTGCAACATAGCCTCCAAACCTGTGAGACCTCTTACTTTCCCTGAAAGTTCCTTCGGGAGCAACTATCTTTTCTGCTTCCTGCACTGTTTCTTTAAGCCATCCTAGTTTCCTTTTGGCTGGAGGTTCTTCAAGAGTTCTTTCCAACTCTTCAATAGGTTCTAGGGGCTCATCACTTGGCCCTTCATGAGGTTCCTCCCTCTGATCATTTGACTCTTCATTTTTAGAAGAGGGAGAAGCTGGCTAAACTGCTTTTGATTCCTGTTGTAGCTCTCTGGATTTCTTGGATGCGACTTCCTCATGGAAAGTCACATCCCTGCTTACCTCTATCTGCCTCTGACCTGGTACATATATCTTGTAAGCCTTGGAGCTCTCCCTGTACCCCACAAAAACCTCTTTCTTGCCCGAGGGTTCCATCTTTTTCCTCTTCTCCTTAGGGACATGAATGTATATAGGACATCCAAATATCCTTAAATGCCCTACCTCAGGTTTGATCCCCGAGAAGACCTCTTCAGGAGTCGTATCCTTCAAGATAACATGTAGACACTTGTTCTAAATATACACGGCAGTGGAGGTAGCTTCTGCCCATAAAGTATTTGGCAGATCCTAGTCAAACATCATGGCTTTCCCTGCCGCACAAATTGTCTTGTTTTTCCTCTCAGCAACACCATTTTGTTGATGGTTATATGGCACAGTCAATTGTCTCTTCATTCCTGCTTCCTTGCAGAAATCCTCAAACCGGAGAGATTCAAACTCTCCTCCATTGTCTATTCTAAGGGTTCTGATGTGTTTCCCCATCATGTGCTTTGATGCACCATTGTCTACTAACCAAGTTTTCGGCCATGTGAAAACTGTACTGGATAAAGCAAAAACCAGGTAATATTCTTTTCTATTTTCTCTTTCATTAGAATGACTTTTCTGTTTTCTTTTGGATTCATCATCCTCAACAGTTGAGGCATGATGCTTCCCTTTCCTTGGATTTTTCTTCCTATACCAACAGTCTTTAGCAAAATGACCGAACTTATTGCAACTAAAGCATTTAATCTTAGATGTATCAATACTTTTACCTTTGAACATACTTTTGGTGTTTGACTTCCTCTGAGAGCCTTCCTGGAAATTGACTTTCTTTTTTCCCTTGAATTTTGATGCTAATGCATAATGCTCTTCTTTGGTTGGCTCGCTCATGGTAGCAGTGCGACTCTCTTCTTAGAGGCAATCGTGCCATAACCTCTCAAATGTGGGTTGAATCTCTCTCTGTTAGGTAGCTAGAGAGGTAGTGGAGGCCATTCAATGTAAGGTGGACTAGGTCCACTATATTATTAAATAAGACCCACTATGGTAGTTAGATATAATAAATGGGTAGTTAGATATAATAAATGTAAGATGACTACTTAGAAGGTTCTGCTTCTAGAAGATTCCTCCTCTAGAATGTTCTTAGGTGATGGTAGCACTATATAAAGGGTTTCAAGCAATGTAATGGGATATGAAGAGAAGTATTGTATTTGGAGTTGAAACTCATTAGGAGGTTGCCCCCTCAAAGAGGTAAGTGAACATGAGAGGATCCTTTCCATAATAAGATCCATTTCTGGTGTTGCCCTACCTCAAGGGTTTCTATAATAAAGTGGTAGTTTTCTATATTGTTTCATATATCTTATGTGGTGATTGTATTCAAATATCTTTGGTACTATTGTGGTATTTTGTATTCAGGTCTTTGGTACTTAACAATTGGTATCAGAGCTAGAGAGGTAGTGGAGGCCATTCAATGTAAGGTGGACTAGGTCCACCATATTATTAAATAAGGCCCACTTTGGTAGTTAGATATAATAAATGGGTAGTTAGATATAATAAATGTAAGAGGACTTTTTAGAGGGTTCTGCTTCTAGAAGATTCCTCCTCTAGAATGTTCTTAGGTGATGGTAGCACTATATAAAGGGGTTTAATCAATGTAATGGGTTATGAAGAGAAGTTTTGTATTTGGAGCGGTAGCTCAATAAGAGGAAGCCTCCTTGAAGAGGCAAGTGAACAGGAGAGGATCCCTTCCATAATAGGATCCATTGTATGGTGTTGCCCTACCTCAAGGGTTTTCTTATAATAAAAGTGTGGTTTCTTCTATATTGCTTTGTGGATCTATTGTGTATTCAGTATTTGTGGTGATTATATTTGTAGATCTACTCAGGTACTTAACAATTGGTATTAGAGCACTTTCCTTGGCAGACATTGTGGGCAAATATATATTTATATATTTTTTTCAGATTTATTGTTTTCGGAGAAAAAAAAAAAGAGGGCCGCGACATTCCAGACGATTTCTATAGGTTTTGGTGCAAAATTTGCAGACGCTGGTTGTAAATATGAATTCCTCTCAGAAAAATACCCAAGTTAAAAAAAAATCGTCTGAAATAGAGTTCGGGAAGTAAAGTTATTTGCATTTTAAAATCTGCAATTTTCAGGGTTTTTTTTTGTCGATGGTCGCGTGATTTTTTTGATATCTATAGCAGATAGAGCTAAATTTTCCAAAAAAAATTACATATATGAGTTCCTCTTACAATTTCACCCAAATTCGAAAAAACAATTGTCTGAATCAAAGTTACAGAAGTGAAGATATCGCTGACTTAAAATCATCCATTTTTGGGGGCTTTTCGTGACGACGACGAGACTGTAGAGTCAATAACTTTTCACAGGGTGCTTAGATTGCTACAAGATTAGACCCATTGGATAGAGAATTTCTAGAGTTTTCTTTTGGTATATTTTATGTGGTGTTTCCAATGGATGTTCACTTTCAAACCCTCAAGGAAATTTTACACATGATTGAAGCATTCAAATCCCAAATGCATGACACATTGCACAACTTTCAAGAAGGTTTCCGGGATGGTTTTCGTAGTATTCATGAGTCCTTGGCGAGCATGTAGGAGAAATGTACTTTGGTGAACATCATGGATGAATATCATCAAGACGTGTATGCTTGGTATGCTTTGGAGGACGATTGTGATGATTGGTATATGGATAGTTGTCATTTCTGGGATGACAACCACTTCCATCTTCTATTTCATAACTCTACTCCCCCTCATGTAAAGTACTGAAGATTTTTTAGGTCCTATCAAGCTGCCAACTAGGTCTGTCTTTGACCTCAAGTTGGCTCCAAGTTTCAACTGTCTAACAATGGTTTGCTACTGTTTTAGGACAACAAACTGTTCAGTGACTTCTTGCTGATTTGTTACGGTTACATTCTCAATTTTAGGTGCTCTAGCATGTAGTTTTAGTCACCAAGGGATAGCACATGCATACTAAAATAAATGTAACACACCTAGAGATCTTTACAGCTGAAAATAAAACAGTTCTACACTCTAACACACATGAAAATTTACACAAGTATTTTTGATCAACATGACCCTGGATAAGCCCCCTCGGGGAAAACCAGTTTGGAATATATGTCTATATATGAGGAAAATAGATGGTGGAATACAACAAGTACAAAATATAGATGAACCTGTTACAATAACAGCTTGATCCAAGCTGAAATACAAGTCCAAAAGAAGGAAGAGTGCCCTAGGATGGTGCGCCCCTCAGAAATACTGCCAAGACCACTGAAATGAAGCCAAATGCCAATTGGAAGCTCTGATCTGGAAACCCCTTCACAGTACTCTGATACTGATGAGTAGCCTCCCTCTGAAACAAACCTCACTGCAATCTGAGCTCTCTAAGTACTCCCCACTGATGATCGCCCTCCTCCTCAAGTGCGCCCTCCTTAGAACTGGAAGCTCCCCACTAAATAAACTTGGCACTAAGCCTGCAGACTCTCTCCATGCAAGGAGGCGCCCAAGCTTTCCTCTCCCAATGCCTGAAACCTTATCCTCTTGCTCTCTCTCAAATTCTAGGAGTGAACAAATGAGTGAATGGCCTCTCCTTGGCCTCTTGCACCCTCCTTTAGGATGCATAAGGAAACCTAAGAATTGGGTGGATGAGATCATCTCATCTCATCCCTAATCAATGGTTGAGATCATCTCATCTCATCCCTAATCAATGGTTGAGATCATCTCAACTAAATCTCAACTCAAAACCCACTTTACTTTAGTTTCCATAGTTTCACTTTATGTCTATTAATTCACCCACTTTGTGAATTAATTGTCACTTTAGGCTAAAATGACCAAATTTCACTTTTGACTTAAATCTCCTAAGTCGAAGTGAAATTAGACACAAAGTACATAGTACAAGGTACAAAATACTTCCCTCATGTGTTTAGAAGCTCACAAACACAAGGGGACAACTTTCCAAGGTACCTAAATCTCAACACTCCCTCTTATCGAGGAAAGTACTCGTCACCACCAATCTCATCCTTGCAGTGAATATGGTTGCCTCCTGACATATACTCGGTGAGTATGGTTGTACCTTGATCACTGAAAGTAGTCGACACAGATCTTCTCAATCTGCGTGATCCATAGATGGAAGTGTCTCTCCACCTATCCAAGATCACCTAGATCTTGGCATCACACCAAAGATCTCCACTTTGGTCTCCCGCCAAGGATTTCTACCTCCTGGCATCTCACCAATGGTCACTACTCTTGGCATCTCACCAAGAGTCTCCCCCTCTTGATATCTCACCAAGAGTACCTGGATCTCGGCATCTCACCAAGATCCTCAACTTGGCCTCGCTAAGTAGCTTCCACCTGAAGTGGATCCAGAACCTGATCTGCCCGTCTCTGTAGCCAAGTGAGGCTCAAGCCTTCGTGGTGCCCTACTGCTCCTCCTCATCAATCTTTGATGCTCTGAAGCTGTAGCACCAACTCTATGTTTGCTTGACAACTCTGAAACTGAAGCTATCCTGGGTGGACCAGTCACCCACTCTGATGGTGTTCAAGGAAACTGAGTCTGATCTCCCTTTGAATCACTGCTGTGAGTCAGTCGGTCCTCCTCAACTTTGTCTCCCCATCTAATGTTGGATGATGTAACAACAGACAAGGTAGTCACAAATGCACACTCTCTCGCAAACTTCTCCTTGAACTCAAGCTCCTCTGTTGTCGCTGCTAACACATCCTGCTGCTTCTTCTTCTTCTTGGGACACTGTCATGCATAGTGACCCATCTCTCCACAAGCAAAGCATCTCACTGTGCCATGTCTCTCTTCGTTCCACTGCTTCTCTTTCCTCCCTGTGGTGGGGCCCTAAACTTGGGACCCTGTCGACCTCCCTGGCCGGTCTTCTTCTTGCCCTTTGTCCAAAGAGAAAGGTCCTCATCACCCTGACCTGATTGCTGTTGTTGCTGTCTAGAGGCCTCTGCTATGAGTCTAGTCTCCTCCTAGACGAAGTCATCCCACATCCTCTCCCATGTAGGCATAACCTCCCTGACAACAATGCCGCGTACGAATGGACCCCAAGGTTTGGTAAAGCTGTTCAAAGCTGTCCTCACCATAGAGTTGGGGTTCACCACCTCTTCGACGGCTCCAAGCTCGTCTCTGATCTAGGTGTATCTACCAAGGAAAGAAGTAACCGACTCATCCTCGAGCATGCGAATGCCCCTCAGTTGATCATGAAGAACCAACTTCTGGTTCTCATTAGAGCTCTCATACAACTTGCATAGAGATGCCCACATCTCATATGCATAAGTCTTCCCAGTCAAGTGGGGAATGATATGATCCTGCATTGCATCACATATGGTCCTCTTTGCCTTGTTGTTCCTCCTCCTGAACTTTGCCACCAAGATGGGAGCAGTAACAGGAACATGCGCCTCAACTATGTCCCATAGTTTGAGGTCCTTTAAGACAAAGACGATCCTCTCCTTTCACAACGACCAATTGCTAGCCCCAACTAGCCTGTTCTCCACACACATCTGAGATGCTGACATGTCTGCCAAATTGCACTCCAACTGATGCTCAAACTGCAAAGGAACGCTGGCTCACTCCTATCAACACAGGTGTGAAAAGAGGCAAGCAAACTCCGACCTCACTCGTAGCATTATAGGTGTGAAAAGAGGTCATGAACTACAACCTCACTCCTGTCCCCTCAGGTGTGAAAAGAGGTTGTCCAAACTGTGCACAAACTGCTCTACAATCTTCTACAAAATTCTGCCCACAAGCAGCCACTAAAAACTGTCAATCGCTGTCCACAAAATCTGCCAAGAATATGTCTCTAACAATCCACTCATATGCTGTCCAAACTACTCAAAATTCAGCCACCTCAGCTCTGATACCATGAAGATTTTCCAGGTCGTATCAAGCTTCCAACTAGGTTTGTCTTTGACCTCAAGTTGGCTCTAAGTTTCAATTGTTTAACAATGGTTTGCTACTGTTTTAGGATAGCAAACTGTTCAGTAACTTCTTGTTGATTTGTTACGGTTACATTTTCAATTTTAGGTGCTCTAGCATGAAGTTTTAGTCACCAAGGGTTAACACATGGATACTAAAATAAATGTAACACACCTAGAGATCTTTATAGATGAAAATAAAACAGTTCTACACTCTAACACACATGAAAATGTACACAGGTATTTTTGGTCAACATGACCCTGGATAAAACCCCCCCGGGGAAAACCAGTTTGGAATATATGTCTATATATGAGGAAAATAGATGGTGGAATACAACAAGTACAAAATATAGATGAACCTGTTACAATAGCATCTTGATCCAAGCTGAAATACAAGTCCAAAAGAAGGAAGAGCGCCCTAGGATGGTGCGCCCCTCAAAAATACTGCCAAGACCACTGAAATGAAGCTAAATGCCAACTGGAAGCTCTGATCTGGAAACCCCTCCACAATACTTTGATACTGATGAGTAGCCTCCCTCTGAAACAAACCTCATTGCAATTTGAGCTCTCTAAGTACTCCCCATGGATGATGTGCCCTCCTTAGAACTGGAAGCTCCCCACTAAATAAATTGGGCACTAAGCCTGCAGACTCTCTCCATGCAAGGAGGCGCCCAAGATTTCCTCTCCCAATGCCTAAAACCTCATCCTCTTGCTCTCTCAAACTCAAGGAGTGAACAAATGAGTGAATGGCCTCTTGCGCCCTCCTTTAGGATGCATAAGGAAACCTAAGAATTGGGTGGATGAGATCATCTCATCTCATCCCTAATCAATGGTTGAGATCATCTCAACTAAATCTCAACTCAAAACCCACTTTACTTAAGTTTCCATAGTTTCACTTTATGTCTATTAATTCACCCACTTTGTGAATTAATTGTCACTTTAGGCTAAAATGACTAAATTTCACTTTTGACTTAAATCTCCTAAGTCAAAGTGAAATTAGACACAAAGTACATAGTAAAAGGTACAAAGTACTTCCCTCATGTGTTTAGAAGCTCACAAACACAAGGGGACCACTTTCCAAGGTACCCAAATCTCAACAAGAACTTCCTGGAGAGTAAACACGATCATTCTCTACATATTCTTCTTCAGTTTTATTATTCTCCAATCGAAGTGAATGTATTTTTTGTTGGTTCTAAATATTTCGATCCACATGACCAGTGTCAATCTTTAGAGCATCATTTTCAGTTGGTTCCCAAGTTCCAATATTTTCAGCGTGCAGTTCACATGAGCACTTGGACATGGGACTTGGGTTCACAGTGGCAGTTCAACTACTTCAGCATAGTGGCTCACATTTATACATGGGACCTTGGTTCTCCAGTCTTCTTCAACATTATGGTCCACAATTATCCATGGGACCCTGCTATATGGTTGTCCACCCTCATAACAATCGTTGAGGACAACGCTTTCATAAGGGGGATGGAATGTTAGGTAGCTAGAGAGGTAGTGGAGACCATTCAATGTAAGGTGGACTAGGCCCACTATATTATTAAATAAGGCCCCCTATGGTAGTTAGATATAATAAATGGGTAGTTAGATATAATAAATGTAAGAGGACTTCTTAGAAGGTTCTGCTTCTAGAAGATTCCTCCTCTAGAATGTTCGTAGGTGATGGTAGCACTATATAAAGGGTTTCAAACAATGTGATTGGATATGAAGAGAAGTATTGTATTTAGAGCTGAAGCTCATTAGGAGGTTTTCCCTTCAAAGAGGCAAGTGAACAGGAGAGGATCCCTTCCATAATAGGATCCATTGTATGGTGTTGCCCTACCTCAAGGGTTTCTATAATAAAGTTGTGGTTTTCTATATTGTTTCATATATCTTGTGCGGTGATTGTATTCAAATATCTTTGGTACTATTGTGGAATTTTGTATTCAGGTCTTTGGTACTTAACACTCTCCCACTTACACGGGATAGGAAAGTCTCCCATGAAGAAGGAAGACCATCAAATATGGCCTTTATTAAATCATCATCATCCACTATGACACCAGTGACCAAAATATGATCTCTAATCTAGGCTATTCTGGAACAAAAAGATGCTACTGATTCACCTTTCTCCATCTTCAAATACTTAAGCTTGTGCTTAAGTTTCCTCTTCTGACTTCAAGCCTGTTTTTCATATAGATTTACCAAGGTATCCATACAGTCCTTGGCAGTCATTAACAAAGTCATTGCTGGCATTATGATGTCTTTGACTGAGTCAAAGATGATTCGCTTGGCCTTTGCTTGACTCTTCTTGAAGGCTGCTCTTCCTGCAGTAATGGTGGGTTTCTCCACCACTGTGGTCACATACTGCTCAAGTTCATGCTCCTGCAAGATATTTGTTATCCGGAGCTTCCACACATTGAAGTTGGAAGCTCCTTTGAGCTTATCCTCGGCCCTGACTGAAATGGAGGATGCCATGGACCTCACACTGGAAACTTGATCAAGCTCGCTTGGATCTGGGTGTACCTGCTGTTGTACTTCAACAAGATTATCACACCCTAAGCTACGATACCATGTTAAATTATGAGCTTGATTCAATACTGTAAGTTTCTTTTACTTCTGACTGTATTTTTAACTTAGATTCTTAATGCATAATCAAAACTGAATAGTAAAAACCATAGAGAATTAACCAACATGCATTTTCACACCATACGTACCCTGGGGAAACCCTATACAGGAAGAAAACCCCCAACAAACAAACTTCCTTTATTGCAAAGAAAATGTATGACCACTTACAATATATCCACTATGAAAACTCTGCTCTTAAAGAGCTTGCCAATGACTCTAACCTGACTCTAGACTACTGAGAGACTATGCTGTTATAAGCTCCTGTTATAGACCAGCATTGAAGGTGTAACTCGCTGCCTTCTTGGAATGATATGTTGCCCTTTAATGGATTGATACTGCTGCCTGTTATTGGGCTGATACACAACCCTAAAATGGACTGATGTTGTGCCCTGTTGTGGACTGTTATAGCAGCCTCTTGTGTACTGATATTCGCTGCCTATATGGAGTGTTATAGCAACCTCCCATGGATAGATATTAGCTGCTGTTATGGATTGTTATAAGCCTCTTTTCTGGACTGATATACACCAACACTGTGGGTGTATTTTGCTGCCCTCTAACAGAAATATTTGCTGCCTGCTAACTGATATATATGTGCAGCCTGCTAATAGAGATATATACCAACACTGATAAAAAAACTTGCTGCCTTTCACCCTCACACTGCATAACCTTTGTGAAGAATGAGGGGTCGACCTCTACTTATAAATGAGTGGAGAGGAGGAGAGGGCTCGAATTAGAAACTTGTTTGCATGCTTGACATAACTCAACTTTACACTTTAGTTCGAATTGAGAACTAAACTTGAGACTTCAGTTACAACTCGCCCTTGACTTGACAATGCATGCGAACTAACTCAGCATGCACATGTTATGCATGCATGCAACATGCAATTCAACATGCAACTCAACATGCAACTAGACATGCATGCAACATGCAACAAGACTTGCCAACTTGACTTTGACTAGACATACAACTTGGGTTTGACAACTCAGCCTTGACATTCAACTTGACTCTTTACAACTTGACTTAAGGCAATTCGAATTTCTTCATGGTGGATGGTGTTACATGTGCTAATGCACTAGATCAATACATTTACATCATTTGCAATATCAGGAAGATTGTTTGTTTCTAGCTCATAGGAATTTTATGTTCAACCTAACTTTTGCTAGATGCCTTGAGTTTTGCTCATGGCTCACAAGGCTTGACTAGGTTCACAGAGGTTGTACGTTCCCCCTGACTTTTGCACTAGTCTGCCTGTGCTCACAGAGGTTGTACGTTCCCCCTGACTTTTGCACTAGACTGTCTATGCTCACAAAGGTTGTACGTTCACCCTGACTTTTGCATTAGACTTACATCTTGACTTTTGTCTTAGACTTACAAAGCTCTTGCTTTTGCTTTGGCTAGACTCACAAGATCATATAGCATCTCGTTCGTCCTGACTTTTGGTTTGACTCACATAGGTTGTACGTTCCCCCTGGCTTTTGTGAATACCTAACAAGACTGGTTGATTCTCCAAATCTCCCTGGCTAGCCTCAAGGTGGCCCACATGGCCTCTCATTGGAGAATGACTGTCGATGCTGCCAAATTTAACACCTCCAAGTGTATTAGATCAATTTTTTCCACCATTTTGGACTACTTTACACGCAGTCCAAGGCAAAACAACTCGCTAAGTTTTTGAGTTTTCAGACCTTAATTCAGCCACAAGGGTGCTTCATTGTGCCCAGGGACTCCCCCCAGAGGCTAGCAAAGCCTAGCCCGAACGGAGAGTGGTTTAGACTGTGACATCTGGGGCTATTTCTCCTATTATTAGCCAAGTTTTTACTTCTGTCATAACAGGTTTATCAACTTAGATTGGAGGGTAGAAATTTGTGCTCACAAGGCCTAGGTGGTAGATGGGCATGTGGTATTCCTGATACCCAGTTTATAAACTTTGAGGGGGATAGGTGTTTATCCCAAGTCAAGTTTAAAGGGGGGAATGTTGGGTTAATCTTGACTCGGTCATAGATTC
This sequence comes from Picea glauca, assembly GCA_000966675.3. NCBI lineage: Eukaryota > Viridiplantae > Streptophyta > Pinopsida > Pinales > Pinaceae > Picea > Picea glauca. Next base: position 158,276 of record JZKD02S1999898.1, read on the forward strand.
ATTGATTAGGTCATTCTTGGGTTTATCGTTAGTGGTTTACGGGCCCAGGGTATTGGGTAAGCCATGGTATTTGATGTGAGTCTTTGCATAGCTATCTCCACACCATGCATGTCTTTGCATGGCTATCTATACTCCATGCATTTGTTCGCATGGCTATCTCCACTCCATGCATGTCTTTGCATGGCTATCTTGAGGCCATGTGTATCTTTGCATTGGAATCTAATTCTAGTAAAGGATTTGGGGTTGCAATTGATGAAGCCTATTTAATGGCTTGAGATACTCCATTGTAAGAAGCCTCAAGTAGCCTTAAGTGGCTGGTGTTGGCCAAGGTTGATAGATATCTATTAGGTGTTGGTTTTCCCGGTTAAGGGTTTCTAGGGTAAATCTCCAGTGTCTATTTATGTGCATGCTTTCTTGTTGTGCTATTTCTCTCTCATTTTTTAACAATAGAGAGTTGCCTAGCTACGTTGGAGAAGGTAAAATCTTTTTGCTTTCTTGTTACTTTATCATAAGAGAAAGGAATTATATGCCTTAGACGTCCTTAGTGAGTAAAAGCATAGTTGCAGGCTCTAGACCCTTAGATAAGTCACTCCATAGTCTATTTGGTTGCAGAGCTCCCCTTAGTGATTCCCTTCCCCTCTATTTTTGCATTTCAAGTTTTCTAAATCTAGGACTACTAGAAGCTTGTAGCTTCAAGTCGAAATAACCTTAGATCTTTTGAATAAATACCCTCAATGGTTGCATGCTTTTGACCCCGTAGCCCTAGGTAGCTTTTAGGCACTGATCTTCTTCATTTCCAACCCAAGAAAAACTTCATAAAAGCTATTTCATTCATTTGTATTTTGTTGTAGGCAATCTCAATTTTTGTAACAGCATTAAACCCTTAGATCATGTTGTCATACAAGTCGATTTTCTTTTATTTCATTTACTTTCAAGATCGACTTGTCTTTAAAGAAAATTCATAGTTTTCCCTAGCTAAATCTTGAGTAATTTGCTTAATCTAACCCTATCTAGTTTGTTGGTTTAAATTTCTGAATGGATGTGTTAGCTTAGATCTGAAATCTTTCAAGGATAGGCTAATATATCAGATCTAACAATTTATTCATCTTTCATAGGCAAAATACTGTTTTATGGTGCTAAATTCTAATTAATTTGCTTATCATTGCCCTCTTTAGTTCGCTGATTTATTTTGGGAAAGAATATGTTGATTTAAATCTGAGTTTTATTCATATGTGTTTCTTAAAATTGATTTAATACTTCACGTAATTCTTCAAGGGCGAATTCAAGTTTTAAATGTGCAAAATCTCATGGGAGCTATCATTTCACACTTGGTTTATGGTTGTTGCACATTTTAAAGACATTCTCTAATTAAAGTTGAAATCTGGAATTTACCTTAAAATGGTTCACTCATAGAATCTTTAAGTCACTTGGCAGTCTCTTAAGGTTAATTTCACTTTTCATGTTTGGAGTATAAATCGTTGAGCAAATACATGCATAATCCACTTTGTCTATGCTTCTAATGCAAAGTCGCTGAACCAATTATATTATTTTCAGCACATAACACCATTGGCTTATTAATTTTGGGCAAATCTCTTTATCTTGTGGAACACATCTCAAATGATTGGCTACTATAGGTTTGATGATGGAATTATGAATCAATTTGGTTAGGTAAACTTGAATTTAAGGCAAATTCATTTTTTCCATGATTAAACGATTTTGGTAATCATTCACATATTTACTTTTCACATAAGAATTTTTCAGCACCACGTTTCTTGGATGGTTAAAAAATCCAATTGATTGTGGTAATCTTATCTTCACGTCGAGCAGGGTCAATTAAGCCCGCAGAGACTAACCGCAACTAATCATTAATGATTATGACATGGTCCTTACTTGCAAGC